>OZ020283.1:10517860-10541805 GCA_963971205.1 Aethes cnicana
TGCCATACAACCGCAACGGTGACGAAATACGAGGGAGGAATAGTAGATTGTGTGACTAGGCAGCAAAATGGTATATTTTACCGCGGGTGACGGATTGAATTTTGAGCTAGCGAGGGATTCAAGCTATGTCACCCGAGGTTTAAATAATTTTGCTGCCGTGTTGCACACTCTGATTTTCACTCCTCCTATGAGAAAACCAGTAGCAGCAGGAAACAAAATTATGCTTTACTCCCTCTAAACGGGGAAGAAAGTACTCCTTTTCGAATAGGAGGAGTGAAAACATTTGTTTCTCCACTATGACGTTTGATGTATATTCTCCAAGGACTGGTTACACAATATATGCATGTGAAATAAATAACAACCATCTAGTTTTAGTAATTAAAAAAAATCTAAATTCTATCTCAAGTATTCAGCAAATTGACCTCGTCGATGGGCGAGGGCTCTTACACGTCAGAAATTAAATTTTCTCAAACATGCAATGAAATATTGATATTATGTTCTTCTTATTAGCCTGGGAAGTATCGTATTTCAGGCGCGGCTAGACAATTGGTCTATAATGAAATTTCATACAAACGTTGCAGGCCTAGGCCGGCAACTCACTTTTTTAAATTTCCATTTGATAAATTTGTGCCACAGCATCTTGGCATTCCGCCATTTAAAAAAGCTACAAACAATATTTACTCTATGGTTCGCTATGACATTCTGCCAATACAGCTATTAAAAAAAAATTAACCATATTTGCTACATAGGTATCGCAGTTTTATTTATGTAAAAAAGACAAAATATATTATATATATAAAATATTATTTTATTTATTTATTTCATTGCATGTTCGAGAAAAGCACTATACATACATCGGCGGGGAACGGAAGTTGTCGGCCTCGTAACTATATAATACTCGGCCTCCTCGACATCCTCCTTCCCGGCTTCTGTAGTAATGTACTATAACAGCGCTGTTCTGCAGATAATCCAATATTGTAACATTTTTTATAATCAATAAAGAGAAAAAAATAACTCTTCCTCATGCATTAAGGTTGTTATTTTGTCCCAATACTAAATGTGTAATTTAATTATTACTTTAGGCAGGCGAGATCCTTTTTACGAGATTCTAAATTCTAGAAACAAACATCACAGAAAATCTCTAGTATCACAAACTTACATAAAAACAAAAATAATTATAAACCAGTAAGAAGTGCGAAAATGGGTCCCAGTCTCAGCATAGTGCTGGGCATTAATACCCTACGCTGGTTCTCAGATAAAAGATAACACTTACGGACATATTGGGACGTCGGCGGAGGCACAGGGTTAGCCAATAGAGGTGGCGGCTGTGATACTGAAATACAATGAAACCATATTTTATTCTATTCTTTTTTGTTCAAGAAAGTGAAGTACGCAGGAATATGATGGATGCGAGAGACGAGACCGATCTGAGTCGTGAGACATGGGGGAGGTATCCATATCCATACTAATATTATAAATGCGTCTTGTCAGTCCGTCTGTCTGTCTGTCTGTTACCTCTTTACGCTTCAACCGCTGGACCGATTGAGATGAAGTTTGGCATGTACATAGTTGGGGTCCCGGGAAAGGACTTAGGTCACCATTTATTCCGGAAAAACGCATAGTTCCCGCGGGAACGCGATAACCGAATTCCACGCGGGCGAAGTCGCGCGGACTGAAGCTAGTATGTTTATAATCACATCTTGGGCGGTATTAGTATATGAGAAAAACATGAACAACAGTATAATTTCGCTCCCAAAATCCCAAAGTCAGTTGATAAAGTTAGGATGAACGAAATATAAAACTCGGGGTAAAGTATGGCCATATAGTTTTTTCTGTCTGAGTATGATTAATTGATTAGGGTAGGTTTATGTAAGATGGTTTACCTGGTTGAACCATGGTTGGCACGTAAGAGTTAGACATGGGCAGCTTGTCGCCAGGGTGAACTACGGGAGGCACGGGGTTGCTAGGGTGCAGCATAGTCTAGAAAAACAACATAAAAAAGTCACATATTAGTTTAGTACTTGAACGAATTCAGATTCCAACTCAAGAGAAAGTAGGAAATTAGAAAAGGAAAGTTCTTGTAGGAAAGTTGTGATGCCTGTTTGTTTCCATGCTGACTCAAAGCTCAAAGTGATATTTTTGTTCTTTAACTTTAAAGTTGTCAATTTTAGGTATTAAAATTAAGACCATTAAGTTGAGGCATTAGATTACTAAAGACAATACTGATAGTTTGAGTCGGCATTCAAATCTAGTGGCAGGTAAATTTGCACAATTAACCTGAGGGGCGAGTCAATTTTCAACATAGATATTATGAAGATGATATCAAACGCAAGTTGCAGCATCATAATTAATTTTAAAATAATTAGGTCACAGGCTGGACTGAAGACTACGGAAACTTACAACAGCTGTGGCGGGATCCACAATCCGCATGATGACCTGGGCTTGCAGTAAAGCATATGCTAGCTGAGGATTTTGCAGTAACATATTCCTAGCCTCTGACGGGTTGTTCTGGAACAACAGTACATCAATAATGTAATAAGCACACTATAAATAATTATAAATTAGTTTTTCAAAAATTAAGTTTTTGTGACATGCTTTTATTGCTGACTGTCACGCGATTTACATATTCGTGCAAAATTTCAGCTCAATCAGAAATCTTGCAATGTTGCAAGTTAAAGTGGGTCAAATTTAACTTGCAAGATTCCATTACATAGTTACATACAGGTCGACCTAATAAAAGCGTGTTAAAAAATGTCGAGAACCCTATGAAAACATTGGTCCAGCTTGATTCAACACCCTTTTAAGTAAATGGAGCACTTCCAACCTTTCAAGCATATATAGCTCCTGCGCTCCACTATAGGCAGCCAACAAAGACAATCCAGAGGAATTAGAATCGTATATGTGTGTATGGCGCATGTGTATAGTATAGCAATGAATATAAATATAGTATCTATCTAGACTGTCAAATCCCAATATAGCCCGCACAAATACTTGTCAGTGTCCATCTGTGATAGTAAGGTTAAATAAAACAGATAATATTAGTGAGCTCTATCAAAATTACCTGCACACACAGCTTCATTTGCTTCATAAGTTCGAACATCTGCTCCGGGGGGAGGGTAGCCACGGCCTTGCTGATTGCTTCTGGAGCCTTCTGTGGTTCCACTGCATCACCATATGGATTTTCAACCTAAAATAAAATATCCCAAATTTTTAATAGTACAACAAATATCCCAAAACCATGTTCTATGGGCCCACGGCGACTTTTCGTAGCGATGCAGCATAGCTACTAATGCGCGTTAGTTGCGTTAGTAGTAACAGTAGGCGAGGCCGAACAGCTAGCGACCACATCGCGACTGTATCGATGCGAACGTACGACAGCATTGCTACAAAAAGTTGCCATGGGTGAGGGCCCTAAATAAGGATTCTTAATTATTCTTTAAGTTCATATGAACGGATTTCGTTTATATAAACGGAGTACATAGAAATGGATTTTACCTGAGGTCCCTGCATCAAAGCTTGCATTTCCATTCTGGACTTCTCGGTACAAGCATTGTCCACTCTCAGTGATCGCCCACCGATTTCATATCCGTTGAGATTTCTCATGGCGCTGAGGGCAGTCTCTTGGTCCTTATATTCACAGAACCCATAACCTTTTGGTTTACCAGTTTCCCGGTCAAATACCAGTTTAAAAGATAAAACTGGGCCAACCTCACTGAATATATCCTTGAGTTTTTCTTCTGTTGCTTCGTAGGGTATGTTGCCCACTGAAAATTAAAGTGCACTGATATTAAATAAATTTAAAAAATAAATATCTTATATGAATGCTGAAAAAGGTCAGTTTACAACACTACACTCATTTTAAAGAGAAAAGGAGTACTAGGAATAACATTTAAATAAATAAATAAATATTACTCACCAAAAACAGATCTCATGGACTTATCCATGATGCTTTGCTCTTCTTTTTCCTTACTTTTATCCATTTTGACAACTTATTTGATCCACTTATTAAATAAAATGTGTGCTAAATCCTTATCTAGGACCTGTAATTAAATTGTTATTTTAATCATGCCTTTTAAAACAATTGCTGTCTTTATAGGAAATAGATCAATATAATCTCATAAATAGAAATTATTCTCATACACACACATCAGCCTATACATAGGTATCACCATGAAAGTTGAAGTCACGCACACATTTTGAATTTACTGTTCTTTTTTCATACTGATAGCCATTCTTTATGTAGCTGTATGTATATTTCACCTCCACTCTCATGGCGATACCTGTATACAAGCCTTCTCTCATTATGAGAGAGTTTATGCTACAGTAGTATAATCCCTACACTGGTACAGTGGTCGCAGCATGGATCTTGAGCGGTCAGCGAAAGTAAGAGGGGATTTCTGCACATGTTTACGACTGAAGGGCCAATAAGCGTGCGCGCACGACAAAGCGCCCGCTGCGTCCTGCCTGCGCCCCTCTGCTGATAAGACCTTATTTTCGACTTCTGCGCATTGAACGCCACCGCTCAAGTTCCGAGCCGATGCCTGTCATTAAGAGTTGACTTGGTTGTTTGTTTTGTTTTGGCTTGTTTGAGGTGCTTACTGCTTACTGTAGCTTTCTGATATTCTAATCTTAGCTCTGCAGGGAAAATTTAAACTGATGAGGACACAACCAACAAAGAAATTAGCTGCATTTTTTATAAATCGTAAAATTTATAAACGCCAACGCCATCTATATATAAAAATCACATCACGTTTAATTGTAAAATTAGGTATTCTACTTCTATGAAAGAAAATTGGGAAACTCACTTGTTCTAGTTGTTCTGCTTTAACACGACCGAATGGACCGAACACAAAACGACGCGACACCGGCCGCGATGACAGATCCTGTCAGATTTACAGCGTGACTGACATTGACAGCGGAATCAGGGGTGCGTTCCGTATCGCGCTCAAAGCGCTCATAGCGTTCACAACGCTCATAAGTGTCCCGAATTGATTGTCACGCTCACGACCGTGTGAGCACGTTTTTGATTCGGAATGATCATAACCACGCTCACGGCGCCAACACTAGTAACTGACAATCTTTTTTTTTTAATAGGGAATCATGTCCTGTCAAATGTATAGTCAAATGTCACTTTGACGTTTGCGCTCACAGCACCCATGCCCCGCAGCGTGAGCACCGTGAGCGTCGATCGATGACGTCATCAATTTCCTGAGCGTTGTGAGCACGCTCACAAAGTGTCCCGAAATGCGCTCAAAGCGCTGTGAGCGCGATTCGGAACGCACCCACAGGCCCAACCATGGAAGTAGTAATAACTGGAACTAACTCGATGCCTAAGTGAGGGGTTTGAGGGGCGTGGAAAGCTTGTTTCTGTCTATATCTAACCTTACCACGAGGGATAAGGACAAAAAATTAGACGTCAATATGTGGCCACTTTTTTCAAATGTGAATAACCTTAGCGCTGTCTCTTTCGCTTTTGGTCGGATCGAGTCATTGATTTAAACGCTCTATTTACCAACTTTACCAAGGACCAACGCCATCCATACATCGTTTTCTGAACCGAACTTATCGCCTATCCTACCTAGTTGTTTTGTGTGTCGTGCGGTATCTATTCT
Source organism: Aethes cnicana (assembly GCA_963971205.1). NCBI lineage: Eukaryota > Metazoa > Arthropoda > Insecta > Lepidoptera > Tortricidae > Aethes > Aethes cnicana. Next base: position 10,523,473 of record OZ020283.1, read on the forward strand.
ATAATCAATTTTCCAGTTATCCAGTAAAAGTGGCTTCAATCTTAATTATGTGAAAACTTCGGATTGGACATCATTAATCCTTGAACACTGCATAATTCATTCGGCATCGTGATCAAAAGGCTGAACTGTGCAACAGAATCGTAAATACGATATATTCTAATATTGATTGTTGCTTATCCGATGAGATGATACATTATGTCAAGTGTGTGTTAATTTACTAATAAAAGGTTGCTATTTGACACCTAAACTGTTACAAATCAAACGTAATGAATTTGGATAACTCATCTAGAGAAAATTCTGAGGCATTGGATTCCATCGGTACAGTGAGCCCTCGAGAGAAGTGTCACGGAATGAGGGAGAAAAAGTTATCAACGGCGTCGCTTACGAATGCAGACGGGGCGCGACCGAAGGTGGTAACGGTGAAGCACCCAGAGTCCAACAAACCCAAGCCCACCGCCAAGAAGAGCAAGCCCATCCAGGCCGACCTCGACGTCGTCAAAGAGTTCATACGCTGTCGCGACGAAGGTGTGCGTAGACTCGACCTCAGTAAGTCCTCCATAACTTCCCTGCCACCAAATGTTCGGGATCTGACGCATCTAATTGAATTCTATTTATATGGGAACAAGCTGGTAGCATTACCGGCTGAGTTTGGATGCCTCACTAACTTGCAAACATTAGCATTGAATGAAAACTCACTGACCAGTCTTCCAGACTCCCTTGCTAATCTCAAATGTTTGAAGGTTCTAGACCTTCGTCATAATAAACTCAGCGACATACCTGAAGTTGTGTTTAAACTCACTTCACTGACAACACTTTTCCTCCGTTTTAATAGAATTAGAGTGGTATGCGATGGCATAGCCAATCTCACTAACCTTACAATGTTGAGCTTAAGAGAGAACAAAATAAGAGAATTGTCTTCAGGTGTTGGCAAATTAGTAAACCTGGTAACCTTTGATGTATCACATAACCATCTGGAGCACTTGCCGCAAGAAATTGGCAATTGTGTTAACTTGTCGACTTTAGACCTGCAACACAATGAGCTGTTAGACATACCTGAGACCATTGGCAAGTTGCAGGCCCTCAGTCGCTTAGGCTTGAGGTATAATAGATTAACAGCTATTCCATCCAGTTTGAGTAATTGCAAGCACATGGATGAGTTCAATGTAGAAGGAAATTCCATTTCACACCTTCCAGAAGGACTTCTTGCCAGTCTGAATGAGCTCACCAGCATTACTCTGTCCCGCAATTCATTCGCTAGCTATCCATCAGGTGGCCCAGCACAATTCACCAATGTTTTTTCCATTAACTTGGAACACAATCAAATTGATAAAATACCTTATGGTATATTTTCAAGGGCTAAGAACTTAACAAAACTTAATATGAAAGAAAATTTGCTAACATCACTTCCCCTTGACATTGGCACATGGGCAAATATGGTGGAGCTTAATCTGGGCACTAATCAGTTGACAAAGCTACCTGACGACATACAATGCCTACAGAACTTGGAGGTGTTAATTTTGTCAAATAATCTTCTTAAAAGAATCCCACCCAGTATTGGAAGCCTCCGAAAATTACGTGTTTTAGATTTAGAGGAGAACAAACTTGAAGTGTTGCCAAATGAAATAGGGTACCTGCATGAATTGCAAAAGTTAGTAGCGCAGTCTAATCAGTTGACAACCTTACCACGCTCAATAGGTCATTTGATTAATCTGACATCTTTAAGCGTAGGAGAGAATAATCTGCAGTACCTTCCTGAAGAAATTGGCACATTAGAGCATCTGGAGTCCTTGTATTTAAATGACAATCCCAATTTAGCAACTCTTCCATTTGAACTGGCCCTCTGTTCTAGTTTACAAATCATGAGTATTGAGAATTGTCCTCTAAATGGTTTGCCTCAAGAGGTGGTAGCACAGGGCCCCTCACTGGTGATCCAGTTCTTGAAGTCTCAGGGGCCCTATAGGGCCATGTGATATCAGGAGGAACGTGCACCAGCCAGTGAAGGCACTTAAACATTATTTGTATTTGAAAGTTGAAAGAGGTATTCCAGGCTACCTACAGAACTCTGTGTATACTCGAAACTTAATGAATTTTAATCATGTTATTGTAACATTGACACTTTGATGTGTAGTATTCATTGTTGAAAATTTTCTAATAAGTTAAAAATGAACTTCCAATGTTACACAAGAAATTATCATTTTTAACTATCTTTAAGCAAATTCACATTGTTGACAGTTATATTTTTTACATTTTTCTTCAGAACAAACTGACTACTATGTCATAAAAAATAGGTAATAGCATGAGCATGTGGTTATATGTATTATTAGCACTTCTACTTAGAAATATTTAGATGATAAAATGTGTTAGAAAAAACTACACAAAACAAGTTATTTTTGTACCAGATCATCCAGTTTTTTTATTTGTATTTAAAATAATCAAAGGTACTTTTTTTCTGTATTTCACAATATTATTAAAACCAAGAGAATACTGATACTATAAGCACAAAACAATATAAAATTTCACTAATACTTCCATCATTTCCTTTAATGTATTATATATTTTTAAAGATTCTGGATCTCACCACATTGTCAGTTATAAGAGTATATAGTTATAAGAATCATGTTTTGATTTGATAATATATTAGATGCTCAGGATTATATACTTTTGCTAAGTGTTTGATAGACTGTCCTTATTTACTGCCTTTTTGACAATGCATAAGAAAAACACCCTTTACTTTGGTGGTTATTAATGAGCTTAAAATTTACAACAGTTAAGTCTTTATTATATTAGTTTACTTCTCCTAATTAATGTAATTAGTTTTGATTTATGTCACAATTTAATTAATTGTTGTGAATCACTCATATATTAGCTAGAATCTTCCAATAATCTCTATTTTCATGCATTTATTTTCGATAATATTATAATTACTGTAGCTTAATCTATATATTTATCAAAATAGATAATGAGACCATTGAAGCGTTTTGTTATCCATTATTATGGTAGACATTGAATTAAAATATTTCTATTCCTACAAATGAAATTGATTGTTTTATAAATATGTACTTTCATTAATTGCATAACAAAGAAATGTGCATGCAATATAGTGTGTCCCGGGATAAACTGCTAAAAAAAATGAAAAAAAAATCGTGCCTTTTTTTAATGATTTTTACAAAAATCATTGAAGACATAAGATATCACCCCTTCTAAAGGGGTATCGACTTTAAATCAGCGAGATTATAAACACAAAGCCTTAGTCATGTTATCTAAAAAAAAAAATGGGGAAAACGTCCAACTTAAAAATAAAGTGGCGTTTGTAACAAAAAAAACCGATCAAGTGCGTGTCGGGCCACGCGCAAAGTATAGGGTTCCGAAGCCCACAGTAGGTACCTTTCTAAGACTTATTTAGCATCTTAGCGACTTTTCATAAGTCGACTAATGACTCGTAAATTTGTACAGCCTACTGAGCTGTGATAGTTTTTCTTTCAACTATGTTATATATGCCACAACCGTGATTTTTTTCAGCCATCCAAATACCACCATTTAGCTGGCAGGGGGGGGGGGGGACACTCGACTCTAACAAAAAATAGCTCTTTAAAGCTTAATATTTCACAAACGCATCACTTAATCGAAAAATGGTTTTAACAAACCTACAATATTTTTTCAAGACCTATTCAACAATATGCCACACCATGGGGTACGCAAGAAAAAAAAATTACATCCCTACTTTACGAGTAGGGGAGGTACCCTATAAAAAAATACATTTCAAAATTTTATTGTACCACTTTGTCAGCGTAACTAATATGTATATTCATGCCAAATTACAGCTTTCTAGAACTAAGCATCTCCGAGCAATAGTGCGGACAGACGGACGGACACGGACATGGCGAAACTATAAGGGTTCCTTGTGGACTTCGGAACCCTAAAAATGTCTTTTTCCTTTTTAGAGTTCCGAACCTCAAGAGGTAAAAACGGAACTCTTATAGGATCACTCATGTGTCTGTCCGTCCATATGTCACAGTCGATTTCTCCGAAACTACTGGACCAATTAAGTTGAAATTTGGTACGTACATGTAAGTTTGCGAGCCAAAGACGGACGTGTAACGAAAATAAATGAATTCTAAACATATAGCCTATTTTTGGGGGCTAAATTTGAATTCTGCCGGTTTGATTGTAATAATAATAATTCCTCGATTTACTAAAAGATAAAAAAAATAAAAGTAATGAACAAAATTCAAACATTTTATCCCTATTTGTTTGTGCACTGTATCCCAGGACACACTGTAAGGTGCTTTAAGCTTATATCTAAAGTTAATTAGATTTTGTTAAATCTTTGATTCTAAATGTTAAATTCTTCATTACAAAGTTATATACAATATCATCTACAAGGAAAATGCTGTATGTGTAGACACTCTGACTTGGCTATGGGTGAAAAATGACAATGTGCTCGATTTTTTTTAAGGATAGGAATAACCTTCCGTATCAAGAGAAAAAAAAACTCGGAATTTTCCGTGCCGTAGATTCTGCGTAAAAAATAAAATTGGTTTTGCGTTATGACGATTGAAATAAAGGTGTTTCCTTGGTCCAAGTATGCAGCACTACTTCTTGAAAAAAAGTGTTGACACTATTGACATTATTGATTTCACCCATAGCCAATTGGCTATGGGTGAAAAATGACAATGTGCTCGATTATTTTTTTATGGATAGGAATAACCTTCCGTATCAAGAGAAAAAAATCTCAGAATTTTCCGTGCCGTAGATTTTGCGTAAAAAAGAAAGAAATTGATTTTGTGTTATGACGATTGAAATAAAGGTGTTTCCTTGGTCCAAGTATGCAGCACTACTTCTTGAAAAAAAGTGTTGACACTATTGACATTATTGATTTTTACTTTAACACCTTTATTTCAATCGTCATAACACAAAATCAATTTCTTTTTTTACGCGAAATCTACGGCACGGAAAATTCTGAGATTTTTTCCTCTTGATACGGAAGGTTATTCCTATCCATAAAAAAATAATCGAGCACATTGTCATTTTTCACCCATAGCCAATTGCCGCCGTTGTGGACAGATTTTGAAGCATCTTAGAGGATTTATAAAATGAGTGTAGATAAAGTTGTGTATGTTAACTGTACATAATTATACCTTAAAACACTCTTGCGATATTATTACTACTAGTGCGATAAACCTCACTCGTGTTTTAAGGACCTTTATTATGTAGCAGTTACATAAACTACTATTATTGTATCTTTGTTCAGTCATGCTTTAATGTCATTGTTTTAGGTAATGTAAATTCTATGGTATATAATATTATCGTCTAGTCATTGAGTTTTGGTCTCAAGAATAAGGTTTAAATTGAAATAATTTCTTGTTATCCTACTGAACCCTAACTTTGACTCTGATTTCTGTGTTATTTCATTATCATTAATGCTTAATGATTTGGGATTATTGAGGGACTTGAGCCTCCTAGCTTGTCCCCCTGAATATGCTACTGAAGGAAAAGAAGATACCTAAATGACCCAGGCAACATTTTTAATCTATATAATAAAAATGAATTGCCGTGTGTTAGTCTGGCGAAGGCTCGAGAATTACTGAACCGATTTGGCTGATTCTTCTGTTTTATTCCCTGGGATTCTAGGAAGGTTTTAGAAAGAATATTAATAACTTTGTATGGGAATCCGTGGTGATACAAAGTTCACCGCGTCCACTAGTTAATAAAATAAATATTGACAATTTACTGACATGAAATGATTATACTGGGTATAGCAAAACATTGTGATGATATTTCGTAAAAAAAAATATTGATTTTATGTTGTTAGCAATACATTTTTTTACCATCCCAAAAAAAAGAAACCTACCTACTTGAAAAAATGCTTTCTAATCGATAGCTGATACTGTGGGCGAAATATCATAACGGTTTACTTGACCCTTATTTATATTAGAAAGAGCCCTGTTGTATGGTATTTTTTATCATTTCGAAAACTGTTTAGCGTGCGAAAAGTTCGTCATTTTCGAACGAGCTGTTTTTATATTCGCTCAGCTGGGCCAAGCCCCCCCCCCCCCGCCCCGCCCCGCCCCCTAAACAAAAAGCCTGGATCCGCCACTGCTAACGCTCGCTTTCGCTCGCGCCGATTCTAGGTACATATATTGAACTCGTGATGAAATGATTAACTTTTCGCACTTCAATCAAAATGTACTATTGTTCTACTTACTATGTTGATCCGTGTGTAGGTAATAATGTTTTAACTTTATGTAAACATGAAATAAACTATAAATATTATGTTTTGTGTTTTCTTTATTATTTTTAACAGAGGTGATAGAGATGAAAACGATATGCGCTTGCGTTGACATAACTATTTTCACCTCAGCAGCTCGAACAAGTAGACTTTGCTGTCAGAAATTAGTGAGCAAAATCGTGTTTGTTTCACTCAGTGAGACAAAGTATTTTTTTAATTTTTTTTTTTTTTAAATCCTTTTATCCCATCAGGCAAAGGCAAAGGCCTAAGCATTGCAGCCACAGTTAAATCGTTCCCGCGCTTTTTTTATTTTTTATTTGATTATGCGAATGGTCATTTCATACTACTTCTCCTACCAATAATTCAAACTATCTCGATTTTATCAGCTCTCTTCTTTTCATTTCTTTAAGAAAAGAGGTAGAATTTATACTAGGCAAGTCTTAGTGCGAATCTATTTTCGTAGAAAAAAAAACTGAACTAGAAACGTTCGGATACGCGCAACGCATCAGTATAATACCGCCGTATTTTTAGTCATTAAAATTATACGTTGATATAACTTCTGAAAATCTTCTCTCTCTCTCTTAGCGTGCCTCTTCAGTCCTGAAGGTTGGCCGCTAGCTTCTTGTATGCTTCTCGATCCATCGCGACACGAAACAGCTGCTCGACGGATGAAACCCCGGTCCACTCGCGAATGTTTCGCAGCCACGACTTCTTTCTGCGGCCAACGCGTCTTTTGCCTTCAATCTTGCCCATCATTATGAGTTGTAATAAAGCGTACCTCTCGTGCCTAAGCACGTGACCTAAGTACTCAATTTTCCGCTTTTTGATGGTCTGCAACATCAGCCGGGGCATGTTGACGCGCTGGAGCACAATTTCGTTTCTGACCCTTTGCGTCCAACTAATGCGGAGCATGCGGCGGTAACACCACATCTCGAAGGCATCGAGTCGCCTCTTGGTATCATCTTTTATGGTCCAAGCTTCGCATCCGTACATCACAACAGGCCAAATATAGCAGTGCAACAATCTAATTCGGAGCTTTATATGTAATTGTTGTTGAAAATCTTACAATTTTTAAATGACATCTTTTATATAATTATGTTATTTGTAATCATTTTAAACTAAAGTTTTAATTTAAAGTTAACTAAAAGTTTTCAAATATTACCGAATAAATTTTAAATTTATCATTGTAGGTACTAGTTTCCGAACATACGTTTAGAAAATTGCCGCCATTCTCTCATGTCAAATCATGTCTTTCTTCTTAATTTTCGATAGCTAACTTTAAAGTAATTCTTTTAAAACACGAAATTCAAGTAATAATTTGAGTGAAAGGAGTGAAGAAGAAATTTTATTTTATATTTTTCGTGATGTAAGTATTCTTTGCAAGTATAGGTACCTTTTATGTGTTCTCGCTACATACTGAGGTAAAAAATTGTATGTGCTACTCGAGAGCAATTTCTTTTACTTCTCGTGCCTTTGAGTCCTTCGCTAGCTCAAGATTCTAAACTAGAATCGCTCGCTGAACGCTCGTGATTCAACTATAGAATCATTCGCTAGCTCAGGACTCAAACATGGCACTCGAAGCAAAAAACAATTTTGCTCTCTTGTTGCACAAATAACTATTGATATCTGGCCTTAATTTTATAGTTAGGTCGGATACCGGATATTAAAAAAATCAAAATATGTCATGGGCTCTACTCTCTACTCGAAGTCTTACCTAAATAGGGACAGGGCAGGGAGATTCCCTATCGCTGCGCTCGCGTCACGGCGCTGAAGCGAAACGACCGCGGTATGTGGGCGATATACCTACCAACTACTACTACTACAGCCTATTTGCGTCCCACTGCTGGGCACAGGTCTCCTCTCATCACGAGAGGGTTTGGGCTATAGTCCCCACGCGGGCCCAGTGCGGATTGGGGACTTCACACACATCTTTGAATTAATTCGCAGATGCGTGCAGGTTTCCTCACGATGTTTTCCTTCACTGAAAAGCACAGTGATTAATTCAAATTGAATTTTGCACATAAGTAAACTTCGAGGTGCGAGCCGGAATCGAACCCCCGACCCTCTGCATTAGAGGCGGTAGGTCGAACCACTAGGCCACCACGGCGAATCATGTCGGTGTCAAGTAAACCGACCCAAAAAGTGCCCAAAGTGCGGTTTTTATTTTTTTATTTAAAGTTTGTTTTGGTACTTATCAATTTGAAAGACTAAATGAATACTAACGACCAGTTGTGCCCATGTTTGGAAAATATAGCCGAAAAAAAACTACTTAAATAAAAAAAATCGACTTCAAACTCCGACAGCCTGCAAAGTCGGTGTCAAGTGAATCGACCCAAAGCTTTCGACAATCTTATAGTAAACTTGACACCGATTTTGCAGGCTGTCGGAGCTTGAAGTCGGTTTGTATTTTAAAAAAAAACGGCCAAGTGCGTGTCGGGCCACGCGCAAAGTATAGGGTTCCGAAATTGATGATGCCCACAGTACCTTTCTAAGACTTATTAGCATCTAGCCTGTGGTATGACGTGCCCGCCCGACGCCCCTGCGGCTCGAGAAAAATCATTGGTTTTTTATCATTTCATAAGTTCGACTATGACTCGTAAGTTTTTATAGCCTACTTAGCTGTTAAAATTTTTCCTTTCAACTACGTTATATATACCACAACCGTGATTTTTTCAGCCATCCAAATACCACCATTTAGCTGGCAGGCGGTGTGACTAACAAAAAATAGCACTTTAAAGCTTAATATTTCACAAACGCATCACTTAATCAAAAAATGGTTTTAACAAACCCACAATATTTTTATATGATATGCCACACCATGGGGTACGCAAGAAAAAAAAAAATACATCCCCACTTTACGAGTAGGGGAGGTACCCTATAAAAAATATATTTCAAAATTTTATTGTACCACTTTGTCAGCGTATCTAATATGTATATTCATGCCAAATTACAGCTTTCTAGAACTAAGCATCTCCGAGCAATAGTGCGGACAGACGGACGGACGGACGGACCGACATGGCGAAACTATAAGGTTTCCTTGTGGACTTCGGAACCCTAAAAAGTCAAATATTTGTTATTTGATATACAAAGCCGCAGTTTTTATTTAGCGCCAGTGATTGTAGTTGTATCTATTGAATGCTGGGCTGTCGAAATGGTCTCGGAGCAGTCAGAAAACTGTCATATCGTTTCCGAATGTTTCATTTTGAATTCAAAGAAAAAGTTAGTTAGTACCTAAAACTAGAATATCAATCAAACGGCCACGTTAAATTCAATAATTTATTAAGTGCAGTATCATGATTTAGTATTGAATTGCGCATTTTGTTCTTAATTAAATACTCGAATACCTATTTATTTATTTACACAATAATGTTATCAAAGCTTCTCGTAAACCACAGCAGCCTAAACGCACAAACGAATTGCTTAATTTATAAAACATTATTTTTAATTGCCATACTGCATAAGTTACATAGTAAATGCTTTGTTATTCTTAACCTATGACCTGAATACAAAAATAGTTTCCCCTGACCATATTTAAACACTTTTCATCACGTAGCAGACAAAATAAGAACAAAATAGGGGCTTTATGTTATGCACGAACGCTAAGAAATATGGGATCTAAATTTTCTAAGATATTTTTGTTCAGATGATAGATAGGGCATTGCAATGGCCTTCAATCTTATTCTGAATTCCTGTTAGGTATATTAGCTGAATTTTAATTTATACTTATTTGTATCTACGCTTCTTGAGCGAGAATGGTTGACAGTTACCACATAAGTCACTTATTCGCTGACCAGGGGCTATATTCGAAGTCTTTAAATAGGGATCTTCCTGTTCTCTATAGGATCGCTCACGCGTCGCGTCGTGAACTTTAAGCAGCTAGACTTAAAGTTCAACTTGACGCGAGATCCTCATTTAAGACGTCGAATATAGGCCCTGTATTATAAAAACCAATGCCATTATTTGAGACCCTTATTAATCTTATTATTCGACGAGTTCACATATACATGATTACATAGCCATTACAACCAAAAAGATAACCGGATATCCAGGATCTGATAATACAAATCATAATTTCTAAGTGAAAAAAAAAACAGATGCTTGATCATTACAAATATCGGGCCTGTTCACAATGTAGGCTACCGGTGTCAACTTGGCGAACTCCAAATGTATCTCTGGAACGACTTTGTTTTCAGGAATGCTTTGTTGCTCTAAAAATGGTAACCAAATGGAACATTAACCGATATATTCATTAACACTGCTAAATTTGACTCCGGCAAAACTCCCCAGAAATTTCATATAAAGAAGGCTTTTGAACCCCGTATCAGGTATTTATGTACCTATCAACAAAATAGACCACCTTATTTTCAATGAAAGTGAATACATAGTATATGAAAATTCAGGTCTATAAAAATAAATACGTTAAACACCAATTATAATCGTCAAGATGCAAAACCTGATTATCAAAAAACCCAATTTACAGGTAACTAACGGAGGGTACTTAATGGGATACTTTGACGAAGGCCTAATTTGAACTGGCTTGCCATCTTGAAAAAAGGCTTCGGCGCCCGTACCACTTAAAGCTATCACATAGAAACTCGTTGGCAATGCAAGGCCCTTTTTTTGCTTTACAATATGTTTTTACCCTTTTCGTAAATATAAAATATAAGCTGTAAACCAACTAAGTTACATGAATTTTCATGGGTACCTAAATGCATTTTTGTTAAAAGTATATACTATTTTGCCCTTATATAATTGACGATTTGTAACAACATAAAATAAAATAAGAAACACAAAACAACTCGTACTTTATAATTCCCATGCTAAATTCAGGAAGCACTTCAAAATACTTTCTTTTAAATACAGTCGTTCAAAAATAAAGTTATAAGTATTGAAATATTCGAATAGTGAGACGAGCTGTCGATAGGCCTCCAACAAGATGGAGCGACGACATTGTGAAGGTCGCGGGAATACGGTGGATGCAAGTGGCACAAGACCGGTCTGAGCGGCGCGCCTTGTGGGAGGCTATGTCCAGCAGTGGACGTCTTTCGGCTGGCATGATGATGATGAAAATTGATGATACCGGTACAACTTTTTACGTTGTAAGTTTAATGTTTTTTATGAGTTCAGATTGTGACTGTGAATAACCAAATGTTTTTATTTTTTTAAGAATTGAGGAATCGACAAATACATAGACTTCTGACCAATTAAAGTAATGAAATGTTTGTAAATAGATCAATTGGTCTGTTTACTTCTGAATTTACAAGCTAGCTTAAATAAAGTAAGTAATGAAGTTTATCAAATAACGACAAATCGCCAATTTATTACATGACTATAACAATGAATGTATTTCGATTTTTTTATTTAAATTCTTCAAAATCATAACGGTAAAGAATTGTCAACCAGCCATTATATTTGGTTACATGCCTGCATTTGTAAATTGATGTATAATTATGTAGCTGCAATGTCTATACATATAAACATATAAAAAATACATGACTAAAAAAATAAATAGGTAGCTTGGCAAAAAAGAGTAAATTGCTGTTACAGGTGGAACTAAAATTTATACTTAATAAAGACAATGCTCGTTCTAGAAATCTTCTGCTTTTCGAGCTGTTTTTGTGTAACTTTTATTATTCATCAAGTAATTTGTGTTTTCTTTTCAAAATTCTCATTAAATGTCTAAATTGCAAAAGTGGCGCCCACATTTTGTTCATAATCTTATTTACCAGGCTGTAAGTCATGATATAAATAACCTTTATCAAAGATCTTACTTTACATAAAACTGCTAAGCTACAGATTATATCGTAAATTATATATTCCTAAATAACCACAGCAAATATTAATTACAAACTCAGCCCTATATAAATGCTTACCAATACAAGTTATCTTCCCAACTAAATTGTATAATATAAATTTGAGTATGTCAATATAACTAGCTTCTACGGTCAGTCCTTGCTCGTGAGATGAAAGTGTATTTCATCACCCCCGAGGATCTTTTGAATGTATAAAAATAATAATATCCATCAGCCTTAACAGTAACAATTTGTTTCTAACCATTGAAGATTCTCTACAATAATAATATATATATATATATATATATAGCTACTGAGACTTAGACCTACTCATAATCTTTGGCATAACCCATTTGCTTTCGGTAAGCAGGAATAAATTAAAAATGTGATGATTTTATCACAGCGGCTTAAACATGCATGTTAACTATGGCACATAATAATTTGAATAAAATCAGACGTTATAGCAACTGAATAAATGAACAGGTATTTTGCTGCCAATACTGAATATTTAAGATACTTAAATGTAAAACTTTATATGTTTGCATGAGAGAGATTGGTGTAGAAACAAGATTATTACTGTTGGATCGAGATTCATCTGTATCGTGGGATTAGTGGCGTTCCTTCGTTTTTTCGCGACGCTTCGTTTACATGATTAAGCACTTTCTCTGGTGCCTCTTCTGGGGCTCCGGTCGCAGCACGGCTCGGACCGCTTCATCGAAAACCTAAAAATTAAAAACACCGATATGATGAATTGAGAAGAAGCCGTGGTGGCCTAGTGGTTCGACTTGAATTAACCACTGAGCTTTTCGGTGAAGTAAAACATCGTGAGGAAACCTGCACGCATGGGGCCCGCGTGGGGACTATAGCCCAAACCCTCTCGTGATGAGAGGAGGCCTGTGCCCAGCAGTGGGACGAAAATAGGCTGTAGTAGTAGTAGTATCAATTGAGGCGATGCCCGTGTCAAGAATTTTCTAAAGACGCCTACAGTTTAACAAGTATACCCACTTGTTAAACTATCACGGTAGGATATACCCTTTCTATTTACTACTAGTGTACTGTAACAAAATCCTGGATCTGGTTATGCAAAAGTACCCACACAATAACTATGTAAAAAAGATAGTTGAACTTTTCGGAATATAAAGCCTGTTCGCAGTGAACGCTACCAAGCGTTATGCTGTCGTACACTGCATGGATCTATGGAATGGAACTGTTCGGTTTCAAGGAATTATTTATATCTCCAAAAACAGAAAGTAAATAGTACCCTAGGCCCGACAAATTTCGTCACTCTGTCTAGAATAGAAGCTGAGATATTCAATGACATAACGGTGTCGGAAAATTTGCAGCGTTAAGCTGGCGTACCCAGCACCAGGTAATTTATTTATTTATTTAATTTTAGACAAGCAGCAAGTCGCTGATACGTCTAAATCATATTTTCACTGTTAGAGTTCATGTTAGGAAGAGAGTGTAATTTTACACAGACAGCCTTCAATTTCTGAGTATCAATATATAATTGTATATACAAAAACTCAAGGCAAAGCAAACCAAACTTTAACGTAAGGTTAGCTGTATAATGAGGGAGGGGGAGATTAAAAATCTGCCTAAAAATCAACGGATGACCACTAAGGCATATTGACTTGACTAATCTAGACTTAGGACATTTGTTTTTGTTATTATGATTTATGGCGTACCTGTTTGAGCCCACGCTGCGTTAACGCGGAGCATTCCATGTATTTGACTGCTCTAATCTTGTTCGCCAACTTTTGCCCCTGTTCCCGTTTAAGAGGAGACATCCCTTGCTCAGAGAGCAGGCTCAGTGTCTCACGGTCATCTCTCAAATCAATCTTTGTTCCTGGAGGCAAAATATAATTCTTCAACATCTATAACATAATACGTTTGTAGAAAAGTCGCGTTTGTAACTTAAAAATAAAATAAAATACAATGAAGTTGAGGGGGATAAATGATACTGAACACAAAAAAATTCAAGTAAATTGATCACAAAACACAAAAAAGATATCTATTTCCGGGTTTAACTCAAAAACTATTGATCGGATATTGCCACAAATTTGGTATTGGGATAGATTATAACACGGATAGATAGATTATAGCATAGTTCGCAAGGGAACGCTATTGCCGAATAACACGCAGATAGACGAAGTCGCAGGCAGAAGCTAATGTAAATAACTTATTAAGTTGTTCGCATCTTAAGTTTCCTAACTAGGGCGCCAATGTGCGCTGAATAACTTCGAGTTTCACTCAGCACTTCAGAAAAGGTAAAAGTAAGCCAATAATGAAACACAGGGATTTGCGATGTTACAGAACATCCACAGCTAAACATAGGATATGCCGTTCCAAAGTCTTCCTTTCTGCACTATTTTTTTGTGCATATGGCATACAAAAGGTTATGCCCTAATGTAGGTAAATAAGAAAACTTGGGAGTGATAGACACTCTTCTATTCTGAATGGTCCCTGGCATAAAGCCTGCCCATTATGGCAACCCTTTATGTTGTGGTCTCAAGACAATTACAATCAATACTCACCAACCAAAATAATAGGTGCGTCCGGACAGTGATGTTTTATTTCAGGATACCATTTTGAAGTCACATTTTCGTATGATGATGGACTGTAAAGATTGATATTTTGAATATTAAAACTCAATGTGATTACAATAATGAATACTATTACATAATGTTTATTTATTATTGATATAAAATGGACATCTAGCACTATGGGGAATGAAATTATTAATTTCAACAACCAGGCTTCTTTAACAGCTCTATGTGAAACTCTTGCAATAATTTACCTTGTTACACTAAAGCAAATGAGGAAGACATCAGTCTGTGGGTAGCTTAGAGGTCTAAGTCTGTCATAGTCTTCTTGGCCTGCAGTGTCCCAAAGACCAAGGGATACTGCTACACCATCAACCACCATGGGTGCAGAGTAATTATCAAATCTGTGAAAAAGTAAACAACATATTAAAAACCCATAAAGCTAATTTATTTTATTACCACATTACAGCTGCTGCACCTATACTATCCAAAAATATGAACAAAATTTTATTTTTAATGAAAATTATTTATATATATAAATTTTAGCCCCCGCTAACCTGCCATCAAATACCAGTGCTCGCACTATTGTTGCTGTAGGGGGTTAGGGCAGCTGGTGAAATTTCTGGCACCAATATAAGATAAAATAATAATAGGTTGAATTGTGAATGTATATTGATTTTTAATGTTTGAAGAGAATTTAATTTAATTACTAACATATTTTTAAGAAATTGTATACTAACCAACTATGGATCTCTTTCTGAAATAAATGGCTTATTATTATTATTATTCCATCTTGGGCCTCAGGGTAGGCAACGCATTCGAGATCCTGTGGCTTCCTAATGGGGGATCATAGGATTTCGGTGTCCATGGGATGCAGTGACCACTTACCATCAGGTGGGCTGTGCGCTTGTTTGCCTATACTAATGATATAAAAAATATATATAATACTACAATGAGGGTTTCTTTAAGTTATGCTTCACAGTTCTAGAATTTTTTCGTTAATTAATAGTAACTGTAATCATCTATTTATGTTCTAGTGGCTAACATCCAATATAATTCGAGTACGTCGGACTAATATTTACATTTGTGATCTTAGGTGATAGATTTTCGTACTTACACCGTGGGTACATATTCGCCTGGAAAACTGTCTGTGGTGTATGAAATAAGCATGCAAGTTTTTCCAACAGTACCATCGCCAACCACCACGCACTTAATTGGTCTCCCCGAAGACATCTACGGAGGAAACAAATTCATTCATAGTATCAGACAGTACTATGAGTCATTACAATAAGAAACAATATTATTTCATTAGAAAATACCTTTTAAACTTGCTCACAAAATATGACAAACAGAAAATGATTGAACGAGATTTATACTGTAGTTTACAGATCTATAAATAGGAATAAACTTTGCTTTTTACTAAAGGAAAGGAAACGCATTCCAACTATTCACAGAAGAAGATGGATTATTGAAATAGATGGACTGGATTGGACGTCGCGATTTCTGTAATCTCTGGTTGGATTAATGACATTGTAGATAATTAATACTTGTCTATGGAGGCGGAGACGAATATAGTTTGGAACAATTAAATAAGGCTATGAATATATCACCAACAATGATTGATCAAGCAAAGCACTTCATCATAATGCGAGTGAATTAGCTATGTCAACGTATTGATCGATTGCAAAAAATCACCCTTAATTCACTATACGTTTACAAATTATGCGATTTGCTACTGATTTGATACAAATTTTTGAATAGTAGTGGTTGGGTAGAGTTTGGGTATTGGTTATATTGGTAAACTTGTGAATTTCTCTGAAGATTCGTTCTGCTACCGAATCATGCAGGCAGATTGCATAATCTGTGATGAGATTATTCTTTCTGTCAAATTGTCAAAAGAATAGCAGCTTGGGCTGCGTTCCGAAACACGCTCAGAGCGCTCACAGCTCCTTGCATCCCTTTTGCTCTTGAAAGTCGAGTCCTAAGAGGAAAAAGGATGCAAGGTGCTGTGAGCGCTATAAGCGCGATTCGGAACGCAGCCCAGCTTAGTACCTAGTTTGATTGTAGTGTAGTATGTAGTATCTCTTAGTAGTTTGTGTGTAGTATTTGGCACGACATTGCAGAACGAAACTGTTATTTTGATTAATTTTATGAATAACGGATACTTAATCAAATGTGACAGACTGATATTTTAGTCGTGAAATGTAAGTAATGTTTCCAAATAATTATAGCATGTGTAAATGCATTGCATACATGTATGTCCAATTTGTATAATGAAGTTGTTGTTATAGATGAGTGAGTCATGTGTTGAAACTCCTGAGGCACCGGCTTGGCTGTCGAAGCTCGAGAGCCAGCGTGAAAAGTTAAGTAAAGCCCGCCTTGGTCACGACAGCGGTGCGGGGGCTCCATGTAATTCTTGCGGTAAGCTGATTGTTACGATTCTCTTACAGGTACACACTGACGTATACATATCTATAACTTTTCGATCGCTGTAATAGAGAAGAAAGAGACTGACTAGTGATTACTTATCAACAGGATCATCATGTCCTGGCCTTGACTTACACTTCTGGCGTAAGGTTTGTCGCTCGTGCCATTGCAGCAAGGATGTACACGATGTACAGGATGACGATCTTTCTGGCTGGGCACAGTTTGAACTGCTGGGCACAGCTAAACCTAAGAAGACGTCTAGTAAGTATCCACAAAATTTAACCAGAAATTTTACTGGACATTATTTTTTGTAAATGACCACATCCAAACAATGTGATGAGATGAGAATATCAAGTTTTTTTTTTCAGTTGAGTTAAATACTCTTATCTCTATTTTCAGTGCCTTTGATAAAAATCCGTGGAGTAACAGACAAGCCCGTGAAGCTAGATTGGGTTCCGCCAAATGCTTCTACAGAGCTGGTAAGAATATCTAGTTGCACTTTAATTCCTCTCACATTTGTCATTGGATGCACATATTAATCTTTATCATCATAATCCTAATGCTTATTATGCTTGTTAGTAACCATGATTTATTTGTGATATGGGCTAACTCAAGAATCAAAATTACAATCAAAATCTGATTGAACAAAAAGTGGATAGCAATGAATAAGAATAACCTAAGTATATCAAGGGTATGATAAAATTAGATAAGCAGTAAGTAATTTCATTGATATGTTTCTGATAAAATTAGTACCTGTTTATTTTGATATAGATTCATTAGCTTGCTCTTGTAATTGTAAATATTATATTTTAGTAGACTTTATACCTAATCTTGTTTCAAGCTCTGATTCATTCCTCTGATGTAGGGTAACTTTAAAAACTATATGTTGCCACGGTAACTTTGAAAAGGTGATCTTTCAAATCCTTGTCCATATCCAAATTGATGAGCAACAGAGTCACAGTGTGGCATCTATTATCACAATCCAGCTTAGACCGTTTAACACATAGCAAAGTATGTGTTTACTAATTTTTTTTTCAATTTAAAGGTCTTCTAATAGAATTAATTCACATTTGGCTTTGCCCGGTTGAAGTAGAGGGACTTAATTAGATCGATTTGTCGCACCCAGTTTCGCATCAATTTTGCAATATAGGGGTTTATTCTATATTGCAAATTTCGTACAAATTGTTAGAGAAATTTCTGTGCTCTGTCAGTTCTGAGATTGTTTTTGGCACCTAGTGAGCGCGTATAAAAGTTTTCTGTGCACTATATAGTGCTTTTTGAACTTCATCATATTATTTTCATATTAATTTTTTTCAAATGCTTTGCTTGCAAAAACTAG
>OZ020283.1:10542005-10578179 GCA_963971205.1 Aethes cnicana
TGCCGTCGTCAGTATAGATAACAAAGGGTGGTCACCACGAGGTGGCGGCGGCCTCGCCCTGCCGCCGCTGCTGGTCCAGCAGCGCGGGCAGCGCGGCGGTGCGCAGGGCGCGCTCGCACTCCGTGGCCTCGGCCAGCAGGAGCACGTGCTCGTTGTGCCGCCGTGCCGTCGTCAGTATAGATAACAAAGGGTGGTCACCACGAGGTGGCGGCGGCCTCGCCCTGCCGCCGCTGCTGGTCCAGCAGCGCGGGCAGCGCGGCGGTGCGCAGGGCGCGCTCGCACTCCGTGGCCTCGGCCAGCAGGAGCACGTACTCGTTGTGCCGCCGTGCCGTCGTCAGTATAGATAACAAAGGGTGGTCACCACGAGGTGGCGGCGGCCTCGCCCTGCCGCCGCTGCTGGTCCAGCAGCGCGGGCAGCGCGGCGGTGCGCAGGGCGCGCTCGCACTCCGTGGCCTCGGCCAGCAGGAGCACGTACTCGTTGTGCCGCCGTGCCGTCGTCAGTATAGATAACAAAGGGTGGTCACCACGAGGTGGCGGCGGCCTCGCCCTGCCGCCGCTGCTGGTCCAGCAGCGCGGGCAGCGCGGCGGTGCGCAGGGCGCGCTCGCACTCCGTGGCCTCGGCCAGCAGGAGCACGTACTCGTTGTGCGCGCGGTGCAGCCGCCGACACGCCTTGCCGTACTTGTCCCGCGTCTCGTCCAGCTTGCGCCCGCCCCGGCCCGTCGGGCCTGCAAGAAAATGCGATGGTATGGTAACGGGGAGGACTGCTCTAGCAGCGAATTTATAAACCTAAATTTTCCTCATGAACAGAGCTCGGAATAGGTAGAGAATATTAACTTGGAATTTCGCTGTCGTTGCGTAATTAATAGTAGGTAATGCAATGCATAAAATTGCATCATAATTGTGAATTTGATTAGGTTCTTAGTATTCCCATTGATCTACATTACTTACTTAATGCATGAGAGTTACAATTTACAATTATCCATACATGCATGCACAGCACACAGACAAATCACCACGTATAGTTAGTATCAAGTTAGTATTGACAGGACTTACACTTACATTTAAGGTAGTTCTCCTCGAATTTGGCGCGCATCTGCTTGTATGACTCCAAGCACTTCTGATACTCGCTCTGCTTCCGCTGCACCTCTTCCGAAAGCTGTCAACATTCAAACATAACGACTTTAGTCAAAATTATTATCTACGACAACAAACAAGAACCTACAGAGGAAGAACAGGTCTAGTCGTATTTAATGGGATCTTGGTCTCAAAATAAAGCATTTAAAGAGTCCCCATCACGAGTGCGAAATCTAAATATATAAAACTCAAAGGTGACTGACATAGTGATCTATCAACGCACAGCCCAAACCACTGGACGGATCGGGCTGAAATTTGGCATGCAGGTAGATGTTATGACGTAGGCATCCGCTAAGAAAGGATTTTGCAAAATTCCCACGGGAACGGGAAAAAGTCGGGATTTTACTTTTTAATATTTCTGCGCATACGAAGTTGCGGGGAAAAGCTAGTTCTTACATATTATTTTGGACAGACTGAAACTTGAGGCAAAAAAAGCTTAAAGCCGATGTCGCTGTAATGCGAAAGTTTAGTATTTATTTATATAATAATGTGACAAATTGGCCAATTTAGATGCAACTCGCGCTGCTCGTGCATCAGTTGTATGAACAAACGGGCAAGGAGTAAGTTCTGTCTATAAAATAGCCATGTTTTCCGTTAGACGCTAGTGATGCGCTACGTATGTGGATGGTATCAGCGATCCGCAATTCTGTAACGGGTTATAATGAAGAGATTATATGCTAGTCGGTTGGACAAATGGAAACGGAGATCGATAGGTACGAGTACGTGGCATTTTTCAAACTGTTGCTGCACTAAATAACGCAACTTTAGGTATGTACAAACATAAATAAACATTTGAAAAATAAAATAGGTAGATTTACTATTAAATCTGTAATTTTTTTATATATATTTGGAAGGCCAAAGTAAGAAGTAGTAGGAATTTCACAGTAAAACATGGGGATGTCCCCCATGTCACATGTACCAATTTCTAATATTTGCTTTTTCCTAAGAATGAACACCACACAGGCGTCTAGGTATGTTTCCAATCTGCATACGTAAAATACAGTACAGCAGGATGTACTTAGGTTTTCAAAATTCAATGCTCGTCAGTAAAACATTTTCACAGGCAGAAGAAAGCATAAACAAAGGATCCGTAGAGCCCTGCGGTAAACCGCTAAGTTAGTTCATTGACTCGGATCACTCTCCCTCTTGCGGGTGATGTCGCGCGCGGCGCGGGCGCAGCCGTGCCGGCTACCCGTCCAGTATCCTCCAAAACATTGCTGTTCGAATAGTTGTTATTGATAAAAGCTCACATCGTTCATCGTAGAGGATCAAATTAATTATAACTTAAATAAATATGTTTCAAATTCCCACAGTAACTTTTGCATGATGCAGTTTGCACAGCTTGATCATTTTTACCCGACTGCGCACCGCAAAGGAGGGTTATGTGTTTACCTGTCTATGTATGTATGTATGTATGTATGTATGTATGTATGTATGTATGTATGTATGTATGTTTGTTCCTTTGTGGCACACTAGAGATCAAACGCGTGGGTCGATTTTAATGAATCATACGTCAATCGATTCGTCTGAATTGCGCGAGTGTCACTGAAGATATGAAATTAATCAAAATTCAAAATGGCGGCCACCAGACGCCATATTGTACAAAATAAAAAAATAAAAGTCAACCAACTATGGCATGTGAGGTATCGTTGAATAGGTATTTGAAAATCATTATTAGGTTTCTTTGACCAGTTTTCAGACAAAAGAACCGTTTATGATTTATAACGATTCAAAGTTCCTTTACTAACCACGTAAAGAAGGTACCTATATCCACCCAGTAGTAAATCCGTTCGAATTAGCAACACAGGAAATAATCTAGATCAACGAGTCTTCAAGCAGGTCACGACGACTATAAAATAATAATAATGTTTTTCATAAATCTCAAACTTCAATCAAGTACGTACGCATGTGCAATGTAGTGTACCAGTAGCGTCATCTATCCGTTGACTTGAAGACTTTTAGTTTCGTTATTACATTTAAAGTGTCAATAGTGTTATTTACCTACTTAATACAGTAAAATATAACCTAATTGATTATAGGTACCAATTACACTAGTCAGTACTCAGCGCTCGTAAATAAATAAAATAGCTACCTAATACTCTAATGTAGTACCAGTAGCGCCATCTATCGGTTGACTTGAAGAATTTTAATAGAGCCAGCGTTTTGAGCCGGGTTAAGGTCGGTTTTGGATGTCTCCGATCGATCGCTGCGGCTTGCGGCTGCGGCTGACGCGTGCCGGCGATGCGGCCGGTGTAGTATGGGAATTATGGAGACGTTTACGTGGGTTGCGACTGACGCGTGCGGCCGACGGATGAGACAGACGCACGCGTCTGTCGCACTGATCCGATATGAGTTTCTATCATTTTTATAATTAGTAAATTAATAATTTTGGCCCACCTGATGGATAGTGAGTTTTGAAATGTGTTCCGTCGGCTCGCCTGTTGGAAAGCAGGTAAAGTAGGTATATGCATAAATAAAGTGCAATCTCAAGTTATAAATTTTAATATAGGTACTTAGGTATAATTGTAATTCTTCTTACGTGTGTTTGTCACCCTGCTCCTCCTAAACGGCTAGACTGATTTGGATGAAACTTTGTGTGCTTATTTGAATGGCTTCCTGGATTAATTTAAAACACAATTGGACCCGGTAGGTGGCGCTGCAATCGCAAATATTTTTCTGTTGGTGCTTTTCTCAGTGACTGATTATGATCTTACGTAATGGTAATGGTGCGTTTACACGCTTGGCAAGCTTCGGTAGCTTACAGGTACCGGACGCAAGTATACGTTAGAATTACTTCATCATACTTTCGCATTTATAATATTATAATAATAATAATATATAAAATAATAGTTCTGAAAATTTAGAAGGCAAAACTGATTGACTGATGTAACAACGCACAGGCCAAACCACCGGTTGTAGATATCAGAAAGTTAGCATGTAGGTTCCTTGGGGAGTGTAGGGGTGCACTAAGAGAGGATTGCTCGAAATTCTCACGGGAACGGAATTTTTACATTTTGATGTTCACGCGCGTACTATGTCGCGGGAAACAGCTAGTATATAATATATAATTTAGACTAGCCGTTGCCCGCGACTTCGTCTCGCGCAGATTTAGACTTTCCGTACTCGATGATAACTTCGTGCCCGATTTAGATTAAATTTTGTACGGAGATAGTTGGATTTCGGAAAAAAGACATAAGCTACTTTTTATCCCAGATAAACTCATATGCATTCACGTCTTTGATTTCAACCTGTAGATCTTGTACTGTAAACGCGCCTAATCTTGTATGTTTATTTATTTATACAAGCGATTTCAGAATCGCCTCAACGTTTTGGATGAAATTTGGAATAGGTACCTGAGAAAACTCGGTGTCGAGCAAAGCTTGGTCGCTAGATATTGTGCTGGGGTGTTACTGTACATAAGCTACAAGGAACTACCTGGGACCGAGCTGTGGTTGATTTAGGTACACGCATTTTTGCGAAGGGTCAGGCTTATGTAGCTTTGAGCCGGGTTAGGTCTCTAGAGGGATTAATAATCAGTAATTTAGATCATCGCAAGCTACTTAATAATCCCCACGATAGCAACTCTCTCCATGAAATGACAAGATTGCGGAATTTACGGTCTTATCATCCCTAACTAAAAATAGTAAAATAAAAAAAGTTAATTAAAAAAAACAAAAAACCCGACTGCGTAAAAAACTAAAAAGAAAAAAACAAGATTACTTAGTTCAGTAGTAGCTAGGATTATATTAAGTAATATTTACCGTCGCCGTCAGATATATGGTAGCGAACAATGTGATCATAAATATCTGGACACGATCTTCCTGTCCGTGTGGTGCCGGCAAAGAATTGCACCACCCCCTCTCTTCCCGTGGGTGTCGTAAGAGGCGACTAAGGGATAAACCGGAGGATGGGCAGCAGCGTCCTCCGAGAACTACCTTCATCAAACTGCGGTCGCCAACCCGCCTGCCAAGCGTGGCGACTATGGCAATCCCCCCCAAGGGATCTATATACTTGGGACCAAAAAAGTGCCACAAGCAATGCCCAGACCCCCAGTCCCCGGCGGCCCCGCTATTCCTGGCTCCGGTAGCGGCCATGGTAACGGCGGGGCAGGGGGTGCTAAAGTTAATCCCCGGCAGAGACCCGGCTACCAAAAACGACGACCCTTGGCCCTGGCAACATATAACTGCCGTACACTGCGGACCGACGAAAAGGTACTGGAACTGGAGGAAGAATTGAGCAGGTTACGTTGGGGAATCGTAGGGTTATCAGAAGTCCGGAGAGAGGGGGAGGACATGATAACCCTGAAGTCCGGTAACCTGTTCTATTTCCGGGAGGGCGACCAACAGTCCCAGGGAGGTGTCGGGTTTATCGTCCACAAGTCCCTCGCAAACAATGTGGTGAAGATCGAGAGTGTGTCGACCAGGGTAGCGTGCCTTGTACTCAGAATAACACAACGATATTCGTTGAAGGTTATACAGGTTTACGCTCCGACCTCGACACACTCCGACGATGAGGTGGAGGCTATGTATGAGGACATTTCCAGAGCCATGCATAGCTCCAGAACTCACTTCACAGTTGTTATGGGGGATTTCAACGCGAAACTGGGCAAACAAGACGGTGAAGAGCTGAGAGTGGGGCAATTTGGAGTAGGGCGCAGGAATCACCGGGGCCACCTACTGGCTGGTTTCATGGAGAAGGAGGGACTCTATATGATGAACTCCTTCTTCAAGAAACGTGAGCACAGAAGGTGGACCTGGATGAGCCCTGATGGTGTAACGAGGAATGAGATAGACTTTATCATGTCGACGAGGAAGCAGATATTCGATGATGTCTCAGTGATCAATTCGGTTAAGTCCGGGAGCGATCACCGTATGGTACGAGGCACATTGAATATCCAAGTGAAGCTTGAGAGATCTCGATTGATAAAGTCTACGCTCCGCCCGGCACCGACCCAGCTCCAAAACCCCGAGAGCTTTCAGCTCGAACTCCAAAACCGTTTTGCTTGCCTAGAAAGCGACGTGGACGATTATAACGACGGGTTTGTGGAAGCTGTTCATACGGTTGGGTCTAAGTTCTTCAAGACCCGCTGTACAAGAACTAAGAAAATCTCAGACTCAACCCTAAAGCTCATGGAGGTGAGGCGTGAGATGATTCTGCAGTCTTCAGGTGACGCTAGTCATTATCGGCAGCTCAATAGGCAGATCTCGAAGTCTCTGAAGCGTGATATACGCCGATTCAATACCAACATTATTGAAAAGGCTATTGAGCGTAACAGAGGCTCGAAGGTGTTTGCCAAAGATCTGTCTATTGGCCAAAGCCAATTGACAAAGCTGAAGACCGAAGACGGCAGGATCGTTTCATCCAAACCGGAGCTGTTGGGAGAAGTCGAGAAGTTCTATGGGCAGTTATACACGACAATCCGAACACCCGTCGCTGATCCAGCTAAAGACCCTAGAGCTAGATTAACCCGACACTATACCGAAGATATCCCGGACGTCAGCCTGTACGAGATTAGTATGGCTCTCAAACAGCTTAAGAACGGCAAATCCCCTGGTGACGACGGAATTACAGCCGAACTCCTGAAGGCGGGTGGTAAACCAGTCCTTAAGGCCCTTCAGACGCTGTTTAATTCCGTCATTCATGAAGGGAGAACGCCGCGAGCATGGAACAGAAGTGTGGTGGTGCTCTTCTTCAAAAAAGGTGATAACACCTTGTTGAAGAATTATAGACCCATCTCACTTCTGAGCCATGTTTACAAGCTGTTTTCGAGAGTCATTACGAACCGTCTCGCGCGCAGGTTTGACGAATTCCAGCCTCCCGAACAAGCCGGTTTCCGAAAGGGCTATAGTACCGTAGACCACATACATGCGTTGCGGCAGGTTGTACAGAAGACCGAAGAGTATAACCTCCCCCTTTGCCTTGCATTTGTGGACTACGAGAAAGCCTTCGATTCGATCGAGACTTGGGCTGTGCTGCAGTCTCTCCAGAGGTGCCAAGTTGACTACCGGTACATCGAAGTGTTGAAGTGTTTGTACGAAAATGCCACCATGTCCGTCCGACTACAGGACCAGACCACGAAGCCTATTCCACTGCAGCGGGGAGTCAGACAAGGAGATGTGATCTCTCCGAAGCTGTTCACCGCTGCATTGGAGGATGCTTTCAAGGTGCTGGACTGGAAAGGTCGAGGCATCAATGTTAATGGCGAGTACATCTCTCACCTTCGATTTGCCGACGATATTGTAGTCATGGCTGAGACCATGGAGGACCTCAGTATTATGCTCGCTGACCTCAGCAGAGTTTCCGATCGAGTTGGTCTTAAAATGAACATGGACAAGACGAAAATTATGTCTAATGTCCATGTTGTGCCAACTCCCGTAATAATCGGAGGCTCTGCGCTCGAAGTTGTTGACCATTATGTATACCTGGGACAAACAGTCCAGTTAGGTAGGTCCAACTTCGAGAAAGAGGTCAATCGTCGAATCCGACTCGGCTGGGCAGCGTTCGGGAAGCTTCGCAGTGTCTTTTCGTCCAAATTACCGCAGTGTCTCAAGTCGAAAGTCTTCGACCAGTGTGTGTTGCCAGTGATGACTTATGGTTCCGAGACGTGGGCGCTTACGATGGGCCTCATAAGAAGGCTCAAAGTCACTCAGAGGGCAATGGAGAGGGCTATGCTCGGGGTTTCTCTGCGTGATAGAATCAGAAATGAGGATATCCGCAGTAGAACTAGGGTCACCGACATAGCCCGAAGAATTGCGAGCCTTAAGTGGCAGTGGGCGGGGCACATTGCTCGCAGGACTGATGGCCGATGGGGCCGGAAAGTTCTCGAGTGGCGCCCGCGAACCGGGAGACGAGCTGTCGGTAGGCCTCCAACAAGATGGAGCGACGACCTCGTGAAGGTTGCGGGAAACCGGTGGAAGCAAGTAGCACAGGACCGGTCTGAGTGGCGAGCCTTGGGGGAGGCCTATGTCCAGCAGTGGACGTCTTTCGGCTGAAATGATGATGATGATGATGATGATGATCTTCCTGTCAAGACGTTAGACTACATGCTCAGATATTTCTGATCATTCTTGCTTGCTCATATTACGTCTAATGGCGATCGTACCTACTGAGAAATGACCCATTATTTGTATCTTTTTACCCTAGATTTTAAATGGGTCCCGACTGTAGGCATCTTTAGATTCCTCAAAAGCAATCAATATTTGATTTATGTTAGTGTCGAACATGAAATTATTTCCATGGTGTCATTTCTCAGTAGGTACGATCGCCATTAGACGTAATATGAGCAAGCAAGAATGATCAGAAATATCTGAGCATGTAGTCTAACGTCTTGACAGGAAGATCGTGTCCAGATATTTATGATCACATTGTTCGCTACCATATATCTGACGGCGACGGTAAATATTACTTAATATAATCCTAGCTACTACTGAACTAAGTAATCTTGTTTTTTTCTTTTTAGTTTTTTACGCAGTCGGGTTTTTTGTTTTTTTTAATTAACTTTTTTTTTCTAAATTGATATACCTATCCACATGAAATTTGAATCCTTTTTCGTTCAATATTCGTGTTTGGATTTAGTACAAAAACATTTCAATTTTAATATATTTATTAAGTATACACTCGTAGCAAAATCTCGCTGACAGCTCCTTTCTAAAGTGAAGGAAGTGTTTCAAGGAGAAAATTAAAAACACATATTTACCGTTAACAGCCGATAAGCAAAATTAGTTTGCACTATGCATGTATTAAAACATCGTGTACTCGTATTGTCACCCAACCAAACTGACCTACATACCGTGCGCTGATCCTAATAGTAATCACTATGTAAGTAATCACCGTGTGTATGTACTTAATTTAATAGTACAACGTTTCGACTTGGAGTAATGTACGTGAATTGTTTTCGAGACCTTTGAATGAAGTATTTAAAGTGATTCAAAATTGAAGTAAAATTTGAAGTCTTTTTCATGCAAATGCTATATTTAAAAGATATTTCCCTAAGTTCAATTAAAGAATATACAAAGAGGAACAGGTTCGAGGGATTTAAATTCAGTCAAGGTATGGAGCTTCCGAAAACGCTTGTACCTATTGTCCCCCCATCGATACAAATACAAGTTCTGCTTAGATTGGGATTAAATAGGTTAATTTGTGGAAAAATATATTTACCATATTAAATATTTATTTAAGTTTAAGTTTAAGTTTTCCGTGTCTAGTACTTGTCGGGCCGTGATGGAGAGAAAGCGTTTTTCTCGGAAAGCAACAAGGTTGTTCGGTAGGCACGTTACGACTTAAAGGTCTTTGTGACACTCGCCACACGGTTTCAACATTTTTTTTAAATGTTTTAAACTAAGTGATAGAACAAATACTAGTATTTGTCTACAGTAAAAACCTGCCAGAGCCGAACTCTGCTGTTCGACAGGTTTAAACTGCAGGAGGGTTAGACGTCGTAATTCCTACATTGTCCGTGATACCTACATTTTTTTTCCATTCACATGTAAGGAAAAGCTTAAACTTGAACCGTAAAAAGAACAAGAAACGAGTCATCGGGAACGGGAGCTTTCTCGCGCGTAGTTACCTAAACCATGATCAATTTTCACTGTCGCAGGCAGGCACACAGTATCCGATGTCTAGAAGTCTAAATATTTGCCTCATTATAGAGCCTCATCAACAGAACTAGGTAATCTATACAAATATCAGGATCTACAGACGAAATGAGTGTATGCACCTCGACTGCCGAAAAGGAGGGCTGCGAACCGTTCGCAACCCTCCTTTTCAGCAGGCCCGAACGACATTGTCGACTTTTAATATAAGAGTAGGTACCCCGAACAAAAAAAATGTTTTAGGTGGTTCTTAAACTTTATGAATTATACATGCATTCATTACATATATCCGCGTTATATTAAGAGTACTATTTTAACCGTGTTGCGAGTGTGTAAAATGACAATTTGGCTGAATGCCAAGTCTTCTGCAGTTTCGCAGCCCGAAACAAGTCGTGCACAGTACAGCCACAGCTACTAAGTGAGGTATATTCAATCACTGATTAGTAACACAACCGATAAATATGAATGAACAGGAAAAGCGAGGTGTGGCCAGCGCAGGCGCAAGCTTTCACCGCAGCAGCGCCGACTCAGCTCCGTTCACTACACGTGCTCGCTTGCTTCATATTCATATGACGCATAGACAAATGTCATGTAATTGGGATGATGACATGATACGGTCATTGAAAAAAAATACCGCCTTCAAACTCTGACAGAGTGCGATGTCAATGTCTAGTTCACTATATGATTATCATTACTTTGGGCTGGTTCACTTTACTGACACCGACTTCGCTCGCAGTCTGTCGTAGTTTGAAGGCGGTTTTTTATAAAAAGAAAAATTTTCTGCTTCAGATTCCAAACATTACTATAGAAGGACACAAGTAACTCTGTAGTCTTCGAAATTGATACCAAAATTATCTTCGTGCTAACAAATTCTGAGGAATTCCGTCATTTTCTCATGGATCCCATAATCAGAACTGAACCAAATTATTATGGGACCAACTTGAAAGTACCACTTTTCGAATAAAAAAAGAACCATCGAAATCGGTTCACGTTTAGGTACTATTTATTTTCGGTGAACATACATGAAAAAAAAAAGATTCCGACGAATTGAGAGGTTCTTAATTTTTGAAGTCGATTAAAAAAAAGGCGGTTATCCGCCATTAATAGACTGTGATTGAAACAACTGAAAAACTGTGGTAAGTGCAGTGCAATTGAAATATTGTTAAAAATATAAAACGAAATCTGTACCGTACAAAGTTGTATTACTTGTATTTATCAACTACGTCTCTTAGCATGGACCAGGTTTCATTTTCCTCATATGCGGACTTGTTCGCGCGGGCTACATTGCCCGCGGCGAGTCCCACGGAGTAGCCATCACACCGCGCGTCACCCGCGCGTCTCGTTCTCCAAGGGTAGGTTGATTCAAACCGTCCGTGAAAGTTAACGTTAAATATTTTACTATGGGATAAAATGACGTTTCTGTATGGAATGACAGATCGGCGGCCATATTTAACGACCAAGAGTCCATAAACTATGCATGAATCAACTCACCCTAATATGCAAGGAGAAGGCATCATAAAAATCATAACCTTTTACACTTGGCCTATTCTCAGCTATCCGCACCCCGTTGTCCGCATTGCGGACTCCCAATAGTCCAGTCCAAATACTCCAGTCTCAGCTCTGTAAAACTAATGTGAAAATTATTTAGTTGAAATATTCATTTGCACCGCGACCGCGGACTATTCTCATTTGTTATAAGCCGTTGGTTTTTGGGAAACGCTGCATTTAAAAACAAGAAGTGGACAATTTAGTATGACGACATGACGGGTAATTATAACCTGAATTAAGATCCCGGCGGAAAACTTTCTTAGTGGTGATTTTTTTAACGGAATTCCACGCAGCCTATGCCGCGCGGGCAAAAGCAACTCAATGTAAAAATCAAGGAACACTGACTTGCTTTCATGACCTACGAGTAAAAATGAGTAATGATTCTAATGAGTAGAAATATTGTCAAATTACAGTTAAAATGCTCGGTAAACAAGCCAAAATTTTCAGTGACCAAGAGGGCGTAACATGACTGAATGTATGTTTATGTTCGATACGATAACGTGCGATAACCAAGTTGAACAAAAGGCGAAAATGCTCTAAATGCTTTCAAGAAAACGGCAGGCCTGTTTTGTTTGTTTTTCTTGACTTTGCAAATGCGAATTCGGCGAAGAGAAATTAATAGTGCTCCTGAGCGCCAAAATTGCATGGAGATCGCATAGTCCGCATTTATAATTCAGGAACCGTTTCCGAGCATTGCAAAACTACTTCTGCTGGTGTGACTCATTTCATTCTCATATTTTTTTGTTTTATTTCTCTGGTATACCTACTATACTCGTCGCAATTATAATCCAACGGGATTGCGTAGAATTCTTACAATAGCTATTTTCTGCTTTGTGCAAAAAATATTTGATCATTTGACGACAGGTTTGGCGCTGTCAGTCGCTGATTTGAATCCTAGGGGGAAACTTTGTGCGATGAGCACGAATGTTTGTACCCGAGTCATGGATGTTTAGTAAGTATTTATATGTATAGGTACCTATGTATTTCTGTATTACAAGTTTTGCTTAGTTTGGGGCTGGGCTAGGTCAATTTGTGAAATGACCCGAGATATTTATTTCTTTATTATAGGTATGTGTCGGTCGACAGAGGTACCTATACTATAATAAAGGAACAAACGTAACGTAAGGGCGTTGACACAACATACCAATGCGTACAGTGTGCGGAGTGCGGAGTGACGCGCAGGGACCTTCAGGGCAGGAGGAATTGACATACTTAACTGAATCTTTTTAAAAATAATACAATCAGTATGCTCATATTTAAACAAGCAGAGGAAACGGTGTATAACAACAATCGTAATCAACGCCTTATCACCGAGTCTCTTAATAAACCAGAAAATAAATATTATTAAGCTAAATAAACCAGAAAGTTCTTGGTATTGGACGCGTGGTGCGCTACCATACCAACTACCTATTTACACAGCTAAGTAAACCTGCGGTTGTCATTATCAGAAGACCAGTGCAGGAAAAGCTTTATCCCGTTGAAGACGATGGTGTTCAGAGGTCTGTTCTCAGTGGCCGAAACACATCAAAATGTAGGTATAGGTAGGAGCTGAGCTCGCGAAGGAAAGCTGTAAAATAATGGCATCATTGTCGACGATATCGCAATAACTGGGTTAGGTTGTTTACCTTACAACAACAACTGCTCGTGACGTGGTATGTCGTAGTAGGTAGATGGCTTTTGTTATTTTAATATTGTTTTCTAAGAGTAAAAAATCCGTTTGTTTTTGTAAAATTGACAACATTATTCATTTTTATAAGTATTTAAGTCGTTTTTTTTTTAATTTAGAAATATTTGATTTTGGAAATTATTGTACATAAAGTATTTCTTCCACCTTTAGCTTCTACTGAATGGGAGATTTTTCTTTTCACGTTGATCCTTCGTTTAATAAAGTTATAAACACGCGTTCTTAATATTCTAATACATAATGGGTAATGTACCTAGGATCTATTCCTACGTAAAACTTTGTGCCACATAGGTAAGGTACCTACTTATTTAAATCTGCCACGCAATTCGACCGACCGAAATTATACAATATTAAGTAAATTACGTAAAACTAACACGTAGGTACGTTGTTGAAACTTTTCACTTTAATCGATCAGTAGGTAGGTGTTTCTTTAGCTCCACTTTAACTGAAATGAGCTTTCGCTCGATCGAATGGAGATGTTGGTGTTGGTGATGACGTGAAGACATGGCGGTCGCTCGACGATGAACTACTTTCCTTGGCAGTTGAGTTGATACCTGTACCTACTTTTACTTAACTAAGTTTATATAAATCGTAAAAACTTGAGTTTTTAACACATGTTTCTCTCATTTTAATCAGAAACAGCCAACGGCTGTTCAGGGCAGGAAGGTCCCTTCCCTTCCCCATATTTTACACAAACATGAATGGCGTATGCTTATGCTTAGACAATAGACAAGATAGTGAATAAATTCCGCATTTACGATAGTAGCAAAATGGATATTAATTAATCATACACTGTGACTGTATACAGACACTGTAAAGACTGAAAATTCTGTGACACTGTGATAGGTAGGTACCTACTAGATACACAGATATCATCTACAAACGTTACGGACACAAATCTAAAACCCGATACAAAATAACAAATGTTATGGTGAGCGAAACAAGTTCGTAAGCGGCGCCGGGACGTAAATTTATGAGGTACACAAATAAATGCTTTACACACCGACGCACACAGCGACAGGTCGTGATAGTCGTGATTGCCTGCAGCGGCGGCGCTGTGCTCGCCCGACCCGACACAGGTTTACTCAATGAAAACACCGGCGGCACCGCACAGCCGAGCGATTAACCACTAAAATCCGCTATCGGTATAAATTTGACAGATTTACACAATTTCAACAAGAAAAAAAAGTATAGTGAAATTGGTAAACAATAATCATACTTTGTACCTACCTACCTAATATTTTTCCTAAAGATACATAAACAATTTTCATTTACACGTTTTCATAAAAGCCAAATGAAGGCTTGAAAAAAAGTTACCGCTATTTTAATTGATTAATAGTTTTTTATCTATCTATTTACATATAAAGCTGTTAAAAACTATCCTAAATTTATCATATGATCTTAACATTGACGGAATATACATAAACGTCTGCCAATAGATATCTTAGTTGATGCGTCATCTACAGCTTTATTAAACGGAGACGCGTCCAACGGACATGTTCTTTACGGTTTTTATGTCAGTCTCATTAAATCGGCTAAATAGTTGTAAACTAAATCATAGTTACAATTCGGGTTCGTTCATCAAGTCCTTTTTAAATGCTGACATAAGAGGGGTATGCGTGCATCTGTGTTTGGCTGGAGTGTCAGTTGAAGCGGAAGTAAACAACAGTTGGTACTACATATTTTTATTTGAATTTCGATATCTCACAATAGTTTCCCATTCTTCTCTCTCAACAATGAGGGTGTGTAGGTCATCGTCATCGACTGCTTAGCTATACTTCTGCTTCTGACTTTACATTGCGTATGAATAGTGCGGCGAGCATATCTATCTTCTAATCCTAATATTCCTAATGATCTCCATATCAATGTCATTAGACACTGATATTGAGCATTAGCTCATGTCCAAAAACCACGGGTCTTTTAAACTGCCATCTAAAATTAAGTCAAGTTCCACATTGTATATCACAACACGAGTCAATGTTAATGACAACGAGTTTCTTTCGGTTTTAAGCTGCTGCACTGCATTACAATAAAATTCTAGGCGTATAGGTAGATGTTACTTGTGGCGGCCACTTTTGGGAATAGAGCCAACAGCGGCGCTAAGGACACGGAGTATCCTCAGTTATAGTACGACACGATTAATATGGCGTGTAGGATAAAGCAATAAATAATAGTAACTCTTTGTCAGTTAACGGCGCAAGTGCTTTGCCGTTTGCCGCCCGCCGCGCCGTATAGACGTGTCGTGCTGTTGCTGTACCCTCAGCTAGTAAATGATGATGCGGCGCGTGTGGCGGAGGGCAGACACAATAGCTGCCGCCGAGCCTTCCCAGAACCGGTCCGTGTCCGCGGCTCCGAGCCGAGAGCACCGCGGCACCGCTCCGCCGAATTTCGCGTCGACGTCGACCACCCATCGCCCGCGCTGCCGGGCTGATACTTATCGCACCTGTATTTATGACTAGATACGACACTCATGATATCCTCGACCGTAGGAATTGCACTGCCTGAATCTGAGACCACCCGTCGAACGGTTTTAGGTCTCGTTATGACTTATGAACGACTGGGTTGTGACAAGAATATACTCAGATATGTTGAATATTCTTATAAAATGAGAAGAGAAATGCAGCTAAATATATAATACATGCGATGCATATTTGGCACACATATTATCCCCGAAATCATCCTTTAGGGAGGCGGAAACTTAGTACCTATGTACAAAAAATTACACAAGATTTAAGTTTTACATATATTCGTATATGTATAAAAAACCTTCATCACGGTCACTGTTTATTAACAGGTTGCCCTAAAAATAACCAGAATGGATCCTTTCAAACGGCAAACGGCGCCGCGCCGCTCAAGGAAGGCACAATAGGCGAGGAATAATATCGTCCACCTAATCTCTTTTTCGTTAGCGGCACACCATATTTCATTCTGGCAGCCATTGTCAATAAGATCCGAGGTCAGAGGCAAATAGGAGTAAAAGAACTACCCCACCTTTGTTTTATTTTTTGAACACCAAACAAAATAAACGCAGGCGCAGTCGGTTGAACGCGCCGCCCTCTTAAAATTCATGTTTTTTTTTATTCAATACAATTTCCTTCTCATCTTTTAATTCAGATTTCGGTTCTTAACTTCGTTAAAGCTAAGTTTGCTTAAGTACTCACGGCATCACTAATAGTGCGTGGTTTGCGGTTAAAAGGACAAATTCCCAGTTTCGGATAGGTAACTCATCGATTAAAAATCTGACGAACTAATTGGCTCAGTGCGACGAGTCGCGTTACCTTTGAATTAACTTTTTTAAAACGATAAAATGTATTAATATTAATTAGTATTATGATAAATAATGATTCTAGCATTTCTAGCCTCCCAGGCACCAGTCTATCAAGTGGGCGATTAGACGGTAGCAATCTGAGAGGAAATTGGCAATTGACCTCCCGTTGAACCGCCAATTGACGAGAGCGAGCTGGATATCTACCAAGTAACGTCACGTTCTTACCCATATGCGAAAAATGTTTTGAGATGTATTTATTGTTTGTTAGAGTTTTGTCAAGAATGTGGATATCAAGTACCTAAGTGGAACGACTGCTGCTCAAAATGACCTACACTACTACTACTACCTACTACAGCCTATTTGCGTTCCATTGCTGGGCACAGGCCTCCTCTTATCACGAGAGGGTTTGGGCTATATGGTCCCCACGCGGGCCCAGTGCGGATTGGGGACTCCACACACATCTTTGAATTACTTCGCAGATGTGTGCAGGTTTCCTCACGATGTTTTCCTTCACCGAAAAGCTCAGTGGTAATTTCAAATCGAGCCGTGGTGGCCTTGTGGTTCGACCTACCGCCTCTCATGCAGAGGGTCCGGGGTTCGATTCCGGCTCGCACCTCTAAGTTTACTTACCTATATGCGAAAT
Source organism: Aethes cnicana (assembly GCA_963971205.1). Classification (NCBI taxonomy): domain Eukaryota; kingdom Metazoa; phylum Arthropoda; class Insecta; order Lepidoptera; family Tortricidae; genus Aethes; species Aethes cnicana. The sequence goes on from OZ020283.1 coordinate 10,558,875, forward strand.
TCGATTTGAAATTGACCTACACCACATACTCTACTATTTATTACTATTATCTAGCCGCGCGGTAACACACATTATTTCCTTAGCACAATAAAAGTTAAGTTTCCCACAACTCGGCAACAGTTGAGGTCACTTCTTAATTCAATTAAGTAGGTTAGTTATTATATCATTGTATGAATTCACTTTTGTCCGTATTATATCATCTGTGAGATGTAATAATGTAATCCGTTTCATGATGCTTAGCATATATGGTTAGCATCAATCGCCCATACATCAGATTCATGGAGACCGGCCATTATTTCAATCGGAACGTTTCTAAATAGATGCAGTAACCCAACAACAATCACAACTCGCTCAAAAATTACATGTTTATAGTATAGTATGTGTAGTGTTACCTTTAAATGAAAAAGTGGGCTCTTATTGAAACACCCGTTACTGTACGTTATAAGACGGACAGAGCAATGAACTATTTAGAGCAGAGCGACAACTATAAGTACAACCAATTCCGAGAAGCCTCGGCTCGCAGCCATTGGCTACACTCGTGCGCTCTATAAAGGCCATCTAAGAAAAAACATTCGGCAACAATTTAAATATTAACGCTTTTGATTGTAAATGAGTTGTTAAATTAGCTTTGAAACGAAAACCAGGCCCTTGCAAATTTCAGCTGGATGGGTGTTTGTTGTTCTATAATTTTCAGATAGGTAGAAAAGCCACATTCTAAACATGACGAGGGTCGACGCACGGTCTTCCATGTGCGCTGCATTCGGAAGACCCTCCAATTGCTTAACATAACAATACCGAGTACAAATGAGAGGAGATTGCTGAGGATACGCCATTGCATATCATCGGCGTGTGTGGCCCCCTCATAAACATCTTCTGGGTAAGCGTGTTCCACCTTAGACCCTATCATTACTTTCCATCAGGTGTGATCAGGGTCAAACGCAAGCCCATTTGTAATAAAAAAAAAAAAAAAAAAACAAACGCAGTAGGTATCTAGTTATCCAACTAGGGAGTCAAAGCATACACCTGGAAGAGATACAAAACATCACCGCCCAAAGAATCTGGAACTTCATGGACTCACCCGGCATTTCTGGTGAACTATAGGTAGCAAAACAAAAAGTGCCGTGCCGTCGCAATAGACCATCATCATCAATGGCCGAGATGGCATTGCATACCTACAAGCAGTTGTGTCAAAACACATTTTGCATCGCCAAGCGAAGACAAACAATACTCGTAGAGTAGAGCAACTAATAAGAACACAGAAAGAGGAACTTGACGCATACACGTTTCAAAACAACTGTATCGCGGAATGCAATGAATTTTACTCGTAAAGTAGATAAACATGCCATGCCACCTTTGTTCACGTAGCACTATTGTTAATACAGTCAGCTTAGTTGTACTGTACCTTGGATTTTAACAGAAGAGGCATCATTTCCCCTCCTTTATTTCGGCATCTATACGAATAGTCTGGTCTGTAGAAGAAGTCGCGTCCGAAACTTGAAAATTAAAAGAAACTATCAAGTTGAGGGGACTATATAAACGATACTGAAGACAAAATAACGATTTTTAGAAAAATTGTACGTATGTATGTCCGGATTTAACTCTAAAACCACCAGACGGATTGCAACAAAATTTGGTATTAAGGTAGTTTTAGTCCGTTTTCTATTGGGAATGGGAAACAGGTCGAAATTTTGAGTACAGCAATGCAATTTGGTAGGAATGTTATACACGTTGACCTAAGTCCAAAACGCCCGGTAGCCACTTTGAACTCCGTGACTGGTGGGGGGGAGGGGGGGTTAAAGTACAGAGCTCCCGGCGCTCAGAAAAAAAATGCTGGCGGATTAGTTTGGACTTTTGAGTCAAGTTTGGTGTCGTTTTCAGGTAACTAGATGATGCGCGATTCATTCCTCATACCAGTCTCAAAGTGGCTACCGGGCGTTTTGGACTTAGGTCAACGTGTATAACATTCCTACCAAATGGCATTGCTGTACTCAAAATTTCGACCTCTCCATACAAGCATTCCCAATAGAAAACGGACTATTTATAACACTGGTCGACGTATAGGGTACTTTTTATCCCCAAAAAATGCATAGTTCCCGCGGGAATGGTACTAACGAATTCCAAGCGGACGAAGTCGCGGGCAGAATATAATCCTGAATAATTTCTTTTTCAATAATTATTTTTTCACCTCAGCAGCTCGAACAAGTAGACTTTGCTGTCAGAAATTAGTGAGCAAAATCGTGTTTGTTTCACTCAGTGAGACAAAGTATTTTTTTAATTTGTTTTTTTTTATCCTTTTATCCCATCAGATAATCCCATGAGGCAAAGGCAAAGGCCTAAGCCTTGCAGCCACAGTTAAATCGTTTCCGCACTTTTTCTTTTTTTTTAATTTCATTACTGTGAATGGTCATTTCATACTGCGGCATCAAACTAGTAACTACTTCTTATACCAATAATTCAAACTATCTTGATTTTATCCGCTCTCTTCTTTTCATTTCTTTAAGAAAAGAGGTAAAATTATACTAGGCAAGTCTTACTGCGAATCTGTTTTCGTAGAAAAAAAAACTGAATTAGAAACGTTCGGATACGCGCAACGTATCAGTACCGCCGTATTTTTAGACATTAAAATTATACGTTGATTTAACTTCTGAAAATCTTACAATTTTCAAATGACATATAATTATGTTATTTGTAATCATTTTAAACTAAAGTTTTAATTTAAAGTAAACTAAAAGTTTTCAAATATTTCCGAATAAATTCGAAATTTATCATCAAGGACTAGTTTCCGAACATACGTTTGGAAAATTGCCGCCATTGTCTCATGTCAAATCATGTCTTTCTTCTTAATTTTCGATAACTAACTTTAAAGTAGGTAATTCTTTTAAAACATGAAATTCAAGTAATAATTTGAGTGAAAGGAGTGAAGAAGAAATGTTATTTCATATTTTTCGTGTTGTAAGTATTCTTTGCAAGTACCTTTTATGTGTTCTCGCTACTGAGGTGAAAAATTGTATGTGCTACTCGAGAGCAATTTCTTTTACTTCTCGTGCCTTTGAGTCCTTCGCTAGCTCAAGATTCTAAACTAGAATCACTCGCTGAACGCTCGTGATTCAACTATAGAATCTTTCGCTAGCTCAGGACTCAAACATGGCACTCGAAGCAAAAAACAATTTTGCTCTCTTGTTGCACAAATAACTATTGTAGCTTTTAAGGCGTCCCAAATAGAGTTTCCATTTCGATTTATTAAAGATGCCCTAGAAATCAATTTATCATTAATATATGGAAGGAAGGAACAGGAACTCTCAGTCATGATCACATCACGTCACACAGTACAATTTTACGTCTCAAACAGTCTCGGTCTCGCTGACCGAACCGGCATCACAGCCTCGTCTGAACCTGTTGCTGGACTATCAAAATTAGATAACGGCCACGGAGACTTTCACTCATCGACTGATTTCACTTTCTCCGCTCCGGCCGGCCCACTAATGAGATGATTCGATTCTTGCGCAATAACAATGAGACTTCGCGTCTGCAAGTGCAAACCATACAGGTCACAGATGAGATGGAGCATGCTAATCTTTCTAGCGTCAGACCGATTAAAATAATCGATGACCTATCGAAATAGTATACTTAATTTAAACTAACGCCTACCAAGAACGGCTCTTACGATTTATAAGTGTAATATTGGGGTTATGGGTGCGAAAAATATCAAATAGCGTCTCATACCTATCTGCAAAAAGTTCTTTCTGACTATTTTCACTCAAGTAAAACTCAGTCGCCCAGGAAAAATAATATGAATCTACTTATAGGATCTTAGCAATATATGTATGGGTACAGTACTTAACATGTGCACACTTTTGGATCTTATTACAATGGAATAAGGTGCAATGCAACAGTGTACATATTCGAGAACTCGACTGTAACTGGACATAAACTGCCAACACAATTTACTTAGTTGTGCCAGAAAAAAAACAAGTACTCGTACTTACAAGCTTCATTCTTTCGGTTAAGATAAAATAACATTGTAGTAGAGTAGCTACAGTCAATGTTAAAAAAAGCTTTTGAAATTATTTTTTAACATCACATTTCAGGTAGGTATGTCAGGTCAATGATTTGCCTACACATTAGCGAAATATTTTCTTACATAAGTACAAATATAATTTACATTCATAAGTACTTAGATGGGTGAAGGGCGTTTCCCCTGACGACGACGATCTCCTGATCTACTTTTCAAAATTCATGCAGAAAACCTAGACAAAACGGATGGGATGTGTTCGATAGATGGTAAAACTAGGTCACGTCACGTCCGGTGCACTGAGCTACGCTAAATCCGGAGCATGTTGAATTGACACAAATTATTTATTACTCGTATTGAGACGTGAATCATTAAATTTCGCTTTAAGTCGGGTGTGACAACGGTTAAACTTTAATGGTTTCATACAATTTAGAGTATGGGGATAATTATTAGGTAACTCAAAAACCTGAAAAATGTTATGACGTCCCAATGTGGCAAGGGCAACTCCCGTCAAGTCCCGTCTCAATATGCTGTCCCGTTTATTTATTTGGTTTGGGACGACGGCATCATACCAGCATAGTTACATAGGCATATTTGCAGGATGCAGGTGACTTACTTCAATAAAAGGAAATGTATCAAACATTTTTTTAAATTTTTGGTGTATATCGATAAGGTTTAATCACAGACGGCCTAGCGGCTATTTACCTTCGTATTTATCGAGACCGTAGATAGAACTTGTTCGTTGATACATAGAGATCTTCTACTACCTAAAGTCCCGCCCCTCCAAAATTCAAAACGGTTCAATGTATTTAAAAAGCACCACCAACACTCTCAACACATGTGTGCGTGCTGAGACAGCCCTCAACTATATGTTAAGAGTGTTGGTGGTGCTTTTAAAATAATAACTTTTTTTTTTAATGTGAAGCGTTTTGAAATGTGCGCGGGACTTTAGATAGTAGAAGATCTCTACAGCAAATCCTATCATCGAATTGAACGTAACTCAGTCACTAAATCAGATTCGTAAATCGGTAGGTACCTACTCGCTCGCTGCATCGTCAGCCACGTCCATTACCCATGAACAGAGCGAGACCGATGTCAATAAAAACAATATTATTATCAACCAAGGCACGATTTGTGTAAATCAATTATAAATGTAAAGAAACTTCCTTGTATGAGTCAAAACTAAAAGGGCGATGCTAAATGAGGAGTTAATTGTGAATTGAAGCCGTTTCGGGTTCCTTTCTTTCCTACAGGATCCCTTATAAGAGTTGATTTCTGTAAGTATACGACCACAGCTTAGCGCAAGAAGTTTTTTACTTATTTATAACTTTGAGTATTTAGATAGGTATTTCTGCATTGGTTTGTCGGCGTTTACGTTTTGAACTGGCTGTGACAATGAGGGCGCACATTGGCCACTCCGTGAGGATAAGCGTCCGCGCATTCCAGGAGGTCGTTACTGCGTCTATGTGGGTATAATGTCAATCATTCATTAACCGAAGTGCAATTCTACGTGCATTCCCTATACAAATGCCTTACAATTCGGTGAACTGGCGACAGGTTTCAAATTATTTAAAAAGAACTGCATGTGTTGTGCAAACATTTATTAGGTATATGACTGTACTAGCTTCTGCCCGCGACTTCGACGGCGTTGAATTCGGTTATAGCGTTTTCCTGCGGAAATTGAGCGTTAAACTATAACAAATTATATACGAAAACCTTCCTCTTGAACCACTATATCTATAAAAAAAACCGCATCAAAATCCGTTGCGTAGTTTTAAAGATCTAAGCATACATAGGGACAGACAGACAGCGAAGTGACTTTGTTTTATACCATGTAGTGATAATATGTCTAAATATATAAAACTCAAAGGTGACTGACTGACATAGTGATCTATCAACGCACAGCCCAAACCACTGGACGGATCGGGCTGAAATTTGGCATGCAGGTAGATGTTATGACGTAGGCATCCGCTAAGAAAGGATTTCCCGAAATTCCCACGGGAACGGGAAAAAACGGGATTTTTCATTTTAATATTTCTGCGCATACGAAGTTGCGGGGAAAAGCTAGTTTTAGAATAAAACGGCTTTCAAGATCCAGTTATAAAAGCGCTGTGCCGCGGTCGGTCGGAACGATAATAAACGGCGTCAGCCAATCCCGTGTTTTATTTACATCCCTAGCAAAAATTGGCAATAAGCCCGATTAGCGAGAAAACCGACTGCCCCAGCGTAAGATAATGGATTGGGGATCATCATCAGTTTTTGCTCTAAACTTACTCAAGGTATCCTGTGTATGTATTTTAGAAGAAAAAATACAGCTTGCTTCATTTATTTTTACCTTCCTCACATATGCATGTGTAAATAACAAAGAGATATCAATTTTCCACGAATATTCCCTATTGTTTGTTACGCAACTTTACGGAAGTGATATAAAACCTAGAAATGACTGGAAAGTAAATGAATGAATCAACACCACGGCAGGCGCGGCGCACTCTTTAATTTCTTCGCGCTCGATACAAGTACCCGCACCGTGGCGTGATGATTAGTGGTTGCCGCGCACTGCTAGCGAATGCACGAATTGTTCCCAGTTCTACAGATTTCTTTTACAGAATACCATGTCTACAGATTTCTATTTCTACACATTCCCAAGTGTACAGATTCCCAATTTTACAGAATTGGTATTCTACAAAATTTCAATTCTACATATTCGTAATTATACAGACTCCAATTTCCACAAACTCCCAATTCTATAGATTCCGCTTAGGATCAACTCAGCCCACGGGCTCAGTCGACTACTAGTTTACCGGTAAGGGTCCACTCAGTCCGTGAATATGCAAAGACTTAGGAATGTGACTGGGTCGACGGGTCCCCGCTACGCGGGGCCCCTATTTCTAGGTAGTTTGCCCTTCGGGCGTATATAGATAACTAACGAACCTAACCTACATTCACACCTAACGGACTGAGTGGACCCTTACCGGTAAAATAGTAGTCAGATAAGAAACTGTGGAATAAAGAATATGTAGAATTGGGAACCTGTGTAATTGGTTATCTGTTAAATTGGGAACCTGTGTAATTGGTTATCTGTTAAATTGGGAATCCGTAGATTAGAGAATCTGTAGGATTGGGAATCTGTAGTCATGGAGATAGTTCGAATGCACGCACGCGCGTTTTCTCTTAATGTACCTACGTCGCGACGCAAAAGTCAACTGTGCTATAAAACTTGAATTATGTATTAAAACAAAAATTGTATTGCAGAGGGTTGTATTAACAACAACAGTAAAATGATTTGGTAAAAAGTAATTATATGGTAAAGAGTAAAGATGAAATTTGGTATGGAGGTAGTTCAAGGCAACCCATTTTTTTATTTTTTCAATAAGAATAATAACAATAACTGTGCATGTAGAGTACTATCATTGGGTCTATGTACTCGGGACAACGTCGCGGACAACGTCTAGTATATTATGATAATGCAGTTGTGTGACTGTGTGTCTTAATTTTGAATTTAGCAGATTCATAAATTGACAGATAAAGTATGTGATAACGATAACTTAATAGTAAATTACGTTGTAGCATCTGTGAAGACGAGTGTTTTTAATAATAAAAAATAACTAACTTAACCTAAATATATATTTTGTTAATGACACTATTCTACCTAACCTATGTACTAATACTAGAAGCATGATTTAATATGTTCTCGAGTGCGCCAGCCCTAGCGCTAGGGCGTGGCCTCCGAAAGAGCGCGCTGCATGTGATAGAAAGAGATGGCCAATTTGGGAGCATACGGTGCAACAAAACCGGTTTTTTGTTAGTAGTCGGCCTTCTGTACGTTAGTACTATTACTTATTCTGTGACCACGGTTGAATTGGGATGATACGTTACGACTTACGATTATTTAGCCGGTAATTTACCAATGATTCTGCCGTAAATCGTAAAGAGTGAGTCAGTTACTTATCGACACTATACCCCGTTCGCGTTAAGAAAATAGTGACTCATCAGTGCAACTGCAGGGTAAGGGCGTATTCATAATGGAGAGAAATTAAACATTTTTTTCAAATCCTTAAATAAGTGTAATAGAAAAATAATAAAATATCAGTGATTTTACACATGTTATAAAATATTCATTATAATTAATAATTAAAAATGTCAATTTAAACTAATATTAGTATTTTTTAATGTCAACTTAAACGCTATATTAGTAGAGTAACACATTTCAACAAATGGTAAAAAAATAAATACTAAAATAAATAAAAATACAAAATTGTCTTAAAACTAAGTACTTAAATCGCTAATCACTATCGCTAGATTCGTCCCTTACATTTATTACAAATGAATTTTGTTCTGCGTATTCCATGACGTCATCCAAATTCCACATGGTATTTTCTTCGCGTATCACGTGGTCGCAGCATTTCTTCCACCGATCGGCGTCTACTAACGCGATTGCGTCATAAAATAATTTTTTTACGTCACTCATTTTGAATGTAGTATTATTCGCAGCAATATAATTTTTTATTTGGGCCCACACCACTGGTGATTTCAATATATTAGTTTCTTTTTGCTCTTTGATAATTTTATAAACAGTATTTTCGGACACACCGCATGCACTTGCAGTTTTAATTACTATGCTCTCCACAGTCTCATTTAAATCAGTCTTTTTGAAATATGTACTTAAAAACATTGTAAATTACGCGTCTCTCTCCGCTATGTATAATTGATCCACTTTTATTTTTTTTAATGGGTGAGATATCCATTTTCCAAAAATTTTAAACAAGTAATACGCAAAATACACAACCGATCTCTTCGAAGGTCTGACTGCAACTGAGCACTGTGAACTCGCCTTACTAATTTCTAGCGTTCTAATTGGCTAGGGGGCGTGGCTTGGCCGGCAGTCGGTGATGAGTCACTATTTTCTTAACGCGAACAGGGTATAATCGACAGCCTAGACGTGATCCGACACGGTGATAAGGACGGCTTACGGCATTCCGCGTCACCATCATCGTAAGCTGGACTAGCTGGATGCTAAAGCTCATACAATAAATAGGTAAATGCTAGAAAAGGCAGGCATTACGTAGTACCTACATCAATAACTGTATCTCGTATTAAAAACAGTCCTAAAACGAAATACCTATTTCTATTCATTTTTAATTCGACATAATTATGTTATTTAAAATAATTAATTAATAATAATAAATAAACTAATTATAATAAGACATATGAAATGTAAATAATTAAAATTAAAGAAAACTATAGAAAAAACACCCCTTCCAAAAGTTCATTTTGCGGCATGGTGCCCATAACGCTGGCGGCGTTACCCTCTGGATTGTTAACGAAATCCTTTGCGAGGTAATTTCTATTCTATCAGTCCAACTTTAAAAATATCTTAGTTGGCTTCTTCATAGATTGTAGGTGTTAGGTATACTATGCCCAATCGCCTACAGAGACCAACTTATTCTGGAAGCCGCCAGACCGAGTTGCGTTGCGAGAGCATGTGTCTCCGTACCGCTGCTATCTGTCCCGCGCCGGCGCCGCGCCTCCTGCCTTATGTCGCTTGTGTATAATTCACGCCTAAGAACTTATGTTTGCCTCATATATAGGTACAGGTGTAGTTTTATAGCTGTGCATACCTGTGTATACTGGGAAGAGATCTTGGTATGATCCTCCTGGTAGACCTTGCGGGCCTTCCGCCGCTCCGTCATGAGGCTAGCGAGCCGGTCGAGGGCGCGGGACTCCAGCGCCTCCGCGTTGGCCTTGATCTGTCGGCTCGTGCTCTCCCACTCCTCGGTCACGGTGCGCCAGGCGGATGCGATGACTGACCCTGGATTGGAGAATATGTGATTAATCCACATCCGTCTACGGGGCCAAGCGGAACGTTGCGACGATATATTACCCACTTCAGCTATAGAATTAAAAACCTAAAACACATGCTCGGTAGCTGATTCTGTGCCTCTGTGGGTAAAATATTGTCACACACATTTTGCTTGACCCTATAAAAATACAACTGTAATGTAAATTGTGGAGGGCTACAGTTGGACGGACCAACGGATATGGCGATTCTAGTACAATTGAGTACGTCGCCACCATATTGTCTAGGCACAGTAAGTACCTAGTCGTGCAGTCTAGGTTTTATACACGCTCACGTGTCCCCCCCCCCCCTGCCAGCTAAATGGTGGTATTTGGATGGCTGAAAAAAATCACGGTTGTGGCATATATAACGTAGTTGAAAGGAAAACTATCACAGCTAAGTAGGCTGTACAAACTTACGAGTAATAGTCGACGAACTTATGGTGATGATTTTTCTCGAGCGGCAGGGGCGTCGGGCGGGCACGTCATACCTACCACAGGCTAGCTAGATGCTAATAAGTCTTAGAAAGGTACTGTGGGCAAATGGTGTAAAGAAAATGACTTATCAATCAATGCAGGAAAAACTGCAATAATACCTTTCACTAGGAAGAGAAATCTCGAAAAGCTCTCATGCCCTAAGCTAAACGGAATAACTCTAACACTATCAAATGAAACAAAATACCTGGGGGTGACCTTGGACTCAAAACTCACCTGGACCCCACATCTGAACAACATTGTTCAAAAAGCTAAAATGGCTCTATGGACAAGCTGTCGTATGGCAGGTGCGAGATGGGGACTTAAACCCCACATCGCCTTATGGCTTTACACAGCAATCGCGAGGCTGATCATCACATATGCCTCCGCCGTTTGGGCGAGTAAAGCCAACCAAATAACTACGATGGCAAGACTGGATGGTCTCCAACGTACTGCATGCATTCTGGCAACAGGGGCGCTATCTTCGACCCCGGGAGCAGCACTAAATGCACTACTGGACCTGACACCACTGCACCTACAAGTGCAAAAGGAAGCCAAACGGTGCATTTATAGAATATGCTCACAGACGAATACAAAATGGCGCTCACAAGCACTGAAAACTTTTAAGAATTCAACGCTTGAACACAGGGTCATGAATATGCCCAATGATGACATGCATACTGTATGCAATTTCACAAAACTCTTTTCAGCAGAGTTGCCACCTCGGGACATATGGTTGAACAACCAAATATATTTCAAGGAGGGCAGCCACATTTGGTATACAGATGGATCCAAAAAAGGACAAGATGTAGGCTGCAGTGTTTTTGGACAGAGGCCAAAATTTAAAATCAGCATAAATTTAGGCACTGAAGCCTCAATCTTTCAAGCGGAGGTTTTCGCCATCAATAGATGTGCGGAAATCAACCTGGATAGAAAACTTAAACACCAAACCATCTACATCAACTCAGATAGCCAAGCGGCTATCCTGGCACTAGACTCCTTTGAGCTTAACTCAAAGCTAGTACAGACATGTAGAGGAAATCTAAACGCCCTAGGAAGCTCCAACAAAGTAATTCTTAGATGTGTCCCTGGGCATTCCAACATAGACGGAAACGAGAAAGCGGACGAGCTCGCCAGAAACGGAGCCGATAACCCCCAGGTTGGCCCCGAACCTTTCTGTGGTGTTACCAAACAAGGAGCTTACCAAATTCTCGAAAATGAACACAAATCGAAGGCTATCGAGCTGTGGAAGTCTGTACCAGGACAAAAGCACTCGAAAGCTCTAATTAAGGGCTATGCGACAAAACTATCTAGAGAGATACTACGTCTCAAAAGATATAAAACGTGTGCAGTAACCAGAAGTCTGACCGGACACTGCAAACTGAACAAACACCTAGCCCAAATGGGAATGAAAGAAGGCACGACGTGCAGATTCTGCCACGAAGCAGAGGAAACGCCCATGCATATCCTCTGTGAGTGCGGACCTTTCATGCAAAAGCGTAGTATCTACCTAGGGAGGCATATAATGCACCCAAAAGAGATAAAAAATATCACCGCCCAAAGAATCTGGAAATTCCTGGACTCAACGGGTATTTCAGGTGAATTATAACAAAACTCAAAAGGGCCGTCACAATAGATCAGCTATGGTCGAGGTGACACACATATGGCCCTACAAAACCCCCCAATAATAATAATAATACATCACAGAATAAGTAATAGTACTAACGTACAGAAGGACACTTGCTAACAAAAAACCGGTTTTAGAGCGCCGCAAGCCCCCAAATTGGCCATCTCTTTCTATCGCATGCAGCGCGCTCTTTCGGAGGTCACGCCACGCCCTAGCACTAGGGCTGGCGCACTCGACAACATATTAAATCATGCGTCTAGTATTAGTACCTACATAGGTTAGGTAGAATAGTGTTATTAACAAAATGTATAGTTATAGTTATTATTTTTTTATTGAAAAACACTCGTATACACAGATGCTACAACATAGAGATCTTCTACTATCTAAAGACCAGCGCCTTCAAATTTCAAAACGCTTCAATTTTTTTATTACTATTTAAAAAGCATCACCAACACTCTCAACGCATACCTAGTTGATGGCTGTCTCAGCACGCACACATGTGTTAAGAGTGTTGGTGGTGCTTTTTAAATACATTGAAGCGTTTTGAAATGTGAAGGCGCGGGACTTTAGATAGTAGAACATCCCTAATTTACTATTACCTCAGTTGTCACATACTTTATCTGTCAATTTATGAATCAGCTAAATTCAAAATTAAGATACACAGTTACACAACTGCATTATCTTAATATAATAGCCGTTGTCCACGACTTCGTCCCGCGTACATAGAATTTGCGTACCCGATGATACTGTACATACTTACATAGATTGTTATTATTCTTATAGAAAAATTTGAGGTTGTCTTGAACTACCTCCATAACAAAATTCATCATTTTACTCTTTACCAAATCTTTACTTTTTACAAATCATGTTACTGTTGTTGTTACTACAACCCTCTGCTATAGAATATTTTAATGACATAATTCAAATTTCATAGCATTTTGACTCTTGCGACGCGACGTAAAAGCGAAAACGCGCGCGCGTGCATTCGCTAGCAGTGCGCGGCAACCACTAATCATCACGCCACGGTGCGAAGCCGGCGGGTACTTGTATCGAGCGCGAAGAAATCAAAGAGTGCGCCGCGCCTGCCTACATTTCAATCCATCTACCTACATTACAAACTTGTGTACCTACCTACCCACCACAAATTGGTTGTCTTGTTCCATTATAACTCGATCGACAACTAGGTAGGTGGGGATACAACGTATCACCTTCCCGGCACTCAAACTAGGTATCTCCATACCAAATTGCATCTAAATCGGTTCAGCGACTTCAGCGGTTATAGCGTGAAGAGGTAAACAGTTCCACTACTATTCTAATAGGTTAACACTAAACTTGGCATGGTATTCAGTGTTGTTATTACTTACTTAAAATAATACTGTAGGTATATCAAGGGATTCATGGTGAGTAACTTTCTGTTTCTTATCAATGAGATTTTCTAGTTACTTTGTTTGTTGGAATGTTTGCTTACCGTTAAGTTCCTCGCACTTGTCCATCTTCTGGCCTTGGGCAGCGGCCGCAGACAGCGCAAGTGCGTATTCCCTATCGCTCTTCATCTTCGCCTGGAGACTCCTTTTCATAGTCTCCATGAGCCTCAGCTCCGCATCCTGGCGCGCAAGCAGGGCCTCATGCGCGGCCCGCCCCGTGACCGCAGTTGCATACCCCATCCTACTCGAACAAAACTACACCACGCACATCACAACACACTTCACTTTGTCACCAGCAAACTTTTCGTCATTACACTGTTTATGAACGACAAACAATAAAAAAAGTTCAACGCTTATCGTTTAAAACGAAACAATGATCATAAACTATTCGATCAACAGAGTTTAAGATGCGCGCAGGACAGTTATATATACGTCCATACGTCGGCGGCGCGCGACCTGAATGCCATCTATCGCGCATTGCGGCGTATGCTGAGTAGGCAGACCATGGAAGTGGTAATAACAACTGGAAACTACCACAATTTGTGCCAGGTGCGCACAAGGTGAGGGGCGAAAAAGACTTGTATCTCTCTTTATCTCATTTGATAAGGAGAAGCAAAGACAAAAGAAGACTCGAAAAATTTTGGGCACGATTATAAATTGTGAATGTAAACGACCTTAAGATTTTGGTCTTAAAGCTCAATTTTAATATCTCTAATTTGACACTACTCGTTCTACCTTCATGAGGCAGACACCTCGCGGCGTTGCCAGATCTAAAAAAATACCTTAGAATTAAGGACTCTTTCGAAGGTCGTTTTTGAGTTGGACATGAACTGTCGCACTAAATCATTTAAAGAAGATATATGCATTTATTTCCCTATCACTTTTGGAAGGCGTGTTTTTTCTATAGTTTTCTTTAATTTATTTTTTTTATATTTCATATGACTTATTATAATTCGTTTATTTATTATTATTAATAATTAATTGATTTTAAATAGGTAGTTAGTTTTAATTGTATTTGTTTTTTTATTTTGACACTGTTTGATTTAATAAATCAAAAACTTATAATAGATACAATAAAAGGAACAAATCATCATTTAAAAATCTTTATCTGATCGTGATAATATTGACAAGTGTAATACCCCTTCTTCAATACTTGCGATCCTGTGATCCGTGTGATCCTAGGATTTTTCTAGCTCCAGCTTCAGCACTGCTGGACCAGCAGTCTGACCGCTGCCGCAGTTGTGTAGGGTGAATCGTATTTGCTATATGGTATTACTTTCAACAAGACAGTCATTGAATCACTACTGGCAACTTTTTCCCCAGCCTTATAATATGGCCGCTACAGGTTAGTTGCGTTAATTTTGTCACGTGAATTATTCTTAATTTCCACTTAATTTCAGTGATATTTTAGATTACTTTGTGTCTATTTTGGGTCCTGCTAGTAGTTAACATTTAATTTCCATGTTTTAGTATGTATTCGATCTTAATTTTCAATGCTAACGTGTCATTTTTTCACGTCCGCGGACGTTTGGATTTACCGCGTGGCCACATTCTTAACTTTTCGTGCAAAATTAAAGTTACTTATAATTCAGCATTTAGTTCCATAACAGTCGTAAAAGTTTAGCCACTAACTCGATGGTTATATTCTGCATCCACAGGTCTGTGTGGAAAGTGGAGATTGTTCTTGGGATACGTGCCTGTTCTCCACGGATAACCGCTTTTCAATATCGTACTAGGCCGTTCGCTTGCTATGCGTCATCGAAACAATGCCATCCGTCTAACTTTAAATTTCATGTCATTGGCGTTCACGAATAAAGATTTACGTAATTGTTGCAGGCAACAAGAAATCAAAGAAGTCAAAATGGATTCCAGTGAACATCACAGATATTCTAGCGGAGCCGACGACCATCCCAACCACAAACAACTGGGCGGACTCCGTAGATGATGAACGTAAGTTGGTCTGTACGATGCGCCGTGTCCTTAGTAGCGATATGTTGGTGGCCCAATGATGATGTACAGGGTAATGGTAGGCCAATGTTAATCTCGTACTTGGGGCACACAAACAGAGTGTTCGTCACTCCATCTGCCTCGGGAAGGTCTGAGGAAAGATCTCATGTGTTTCTAACACATTCTAGCCGGATGCTTCTCCCACAGGGAAGGTGGGGGAACCAGAAATCACAGGCCCATGTCCAGTCGAGGACGCCTGGCTCAAGGGGCTAAGCAGAGACGTAAGACATGGAGCTTGTTGGAAACCCCGATGATCAGCACTTTTAGCACAATCTACGAGATGGCCTTGGCCACAACTCAATTCAGACTAGTCTTTCATTGGCCTACTCCCTAACTTAACTGAGGGTCTTTTTTTTTAAATTAGTTTCTAGAATCTCTAATAGATTATTAGGGGTTTAATTTAATGCTACTATATTTGTTTTCAATATTATCATCAAAATAATAAGTTAGGTCAAATTATTGTTGTATCACATCATAAAATCAATAATTTCTTATCAATATTAAATTGATTAGACTAGATACTGTTAACATCCACTGCCATTGTGCATTTCATTCCAGTCATAATTTGCATGCATGCATTATTGATTAAAACAGCCAACAAGCAACATAACTATTTTAATCTACATTTTAATCTCTAGTTTTAATATTTTGCTGCACCTTCACAGTGTCCATGTTAGTTATTGTTAGCCTGCTGTGTCCCACTGCTGGGCAAAGGCCTTCCTTTACATTTTCCACTGTTCTCTATCTGACCAGTCCTTTAAATAGAACTCTAGTTCATCCCGTCATCACTGTCGAGGTCTGCGTTTTTGCCTGGAGTTGCTGGGCTTCCACTCTGTGGTTATCTTGGCCCACAACTCACTCGGCATCCGACAAACATGTTAGGACTTAAGAAAACATTTGTAACAATGAGTAAATGCTAGTTTTAGACTTAGACATAATCACTGGGCTCCTTTATGTACCTATGTGTCATGTGTTGGTAATTTTGTAGCAACAGAGAGCTATGGGTACGCGTCGCGGTCGCGCGCGCCCGTGGTGCTGCCGTCGGCGTCGCGGGCGGCGCGCGGCGGCATGGCCGTCGACGACGAGTCCATTCCTCGCCGCCCGCCCTTCATCGCGCACATTTCCAACTTGCCCTACGACGTCGACGAGAGCGCCATATCAGACCTCTTCGAGGGCCTCAAGGTAAACTACACACCCCACCACCACCACCACGACGACAGCTTATTTATGGCCCACTGCTGGGCACAGGACTCATCACGAGAGTGTTTGGGCTATAGTCCCCACGCGGGTCCAGTGCGGATTGGGGACTTCAGACTCGTCCTTGGATTACTTTGCAGACGCATGCAGGTTTCCTCAGCTCAGTGGTAAATTCAAATTGAATTTCGCACAATAATTTCAGAGGTAACTAAACTACACACATGCTAATGGAATTCAGATTCAATCATTAATTCAGCAAACTAGCCACATAGGGGCACTATAGCTCTTGATGAACCTGCAACATACCATCAGAAATCAGAATAGAGCAAAATGCTAATGGAATTCAGATTCAATCATTAATTCAGCAAACTAGCCACATAGGGGGACTATAGCTCTTGATGAACCCGCAACATACCATCAGAAATCAGAATAGAGCAAAATGCTAATGGAATTCAGATTCAATCATTAATTCAGCAAACTAGCCACATAGGGGCACTATAGCTCTTGATGAACCCGCAACATACCATCAGAAATCAGAATAGAGCAAAATGCTAATGGAATTCAGATTCAATCATTAATTCAGCAAACTAGCCACATAGGGGCTCTATAGCTCTTGATTAACCCCCCAACATACCATCAGAAATCAGAATAGAGCAAAATGCTAATGGAATTCAGATTCAATCATTAATTCAGCAAACTAGCCACATAGGGGCACTATAGCTCTTGATGAACCCGCAACATACCATCAGAAATCAGAATAGAGCAAATGCTAATGGAATTCAGATTCAATCATTAATTCAGCAAACTAGCCACATAGGGGCACTATAGCCCTTGATTAACCCCCAACATACCATCAGAAATCAGAATAGAGCAAAATGCTGAACCAATTCTCTTCATAGCCTTACATAGAATATAAGAAAACTCTTGATTAATAATCATTCGCACGGCTTTCCGTAAATTTCCGAATTCTTTACGTTCTTTCTCCTATTACAGTTATTTTTCATAAAAATATATCTTAACAGATTATCAACTTGAGACTTCCAAGAGAAGGTGACCGCCTTAAAGGATTTGGCTATGTGGACTTCGAGGACAGAGAGAGTCACATCAATGCCATGAATCTACCTGATCTTGTAAGTAACTAATATAATAGTTTTACCTGAAGACTGCATTATTTAGATGACCAAATTTATATTGTTTCAAAACAAAGCTATGTTGATTTACAATACCTATTTATTAGATAATCTTTGTCATTCAGTAGATACAAGCCTTTTTATCGGATGAAAGAAATTTACTGGTAAATGCACAGGCCAGCAGTGTAGCCAGCCACCTACATTTATCGGTTGCTATGACCAATATATCAGGTCCTTGCTTAATCATGCTATGTCTAAATGAGTGTGAAAACCATCTGCATACAAGGGGTTTAGTTTCTACAGGGTACACCATCACAAAAGAAAACTGCACCCTTGAGCCTACCCCCATAAAATGCAATCATATGTTTTATCAACAGCAATTAGCCTGTACTAGTTGTGCCATGGAATATAAAGTTGCAGATAACTTTTCTTCCCGATGTCCGATTTTGATCAAAACAGCTTATGTGTAGCTTCGAGTGATGCTCTATCTACCTTTGAAAACTGCATTCAAATCGGTTCTGTAGTTCCGGAGATTAACTCTAACAAACAGACAGAAAGAAAGAGACAGAAAATTACCCTTTTACTATAGTGTATTTTGAATAAATGGTATTAATTTTATAGAGCGTCGGCGGTCGGCGGATCAGAATAGAAGTGTCGACCGAAAACAAGGACCGCATGGGGCGCGGAGGTCGCTCCGACAGAGACAGGTAATTTCTCAGTCACATTCCAGAAACTTAGATGGAAATCATAACTACATGAACATGTGACACCCTGCATAGAAAGGGGGCGTAAACTACAACAATAATTTGATCTACAACACCACAGCAGCCTGTTTATGTCCCACTACAGGGCACAGGCCTGCTGTCGTCAAGTGAGGTTACATTCTCCAATGTGGAACTGGAGAATCTCCATGCATGCCAGTTTGGATTGGGGGACTTACAACACATCTAAACACCATTGAACTTGAATAATTTCATCAATGCTAAACATTCTCTTATCAATCTTCGACTTCCAGTCACCCTTTGATCTGCAATGCATGCCTCTTGCAAATTTCAATAGGTGTCAGTGAAGTGACCACTTTTAATCAGGTAGAGCCTATCTGCTATGCTACTACAGCAAAAAGTAAATGGATATCAATGCCCTAATCAACATTAGTTTTAGTTGAACAAGGTATTGAATCTTCATCACCAGATCATTCATGATCTGATGATATCTAGGGCACATCTAGGCCCAATGTGGATATACGCTGCCATCGTCAGCAGAGAGATGGTAGGCCTATGGAGAGGTATATTATGCTCTGCAGTGATAATAGTGTCAATGTCAATGTGACATTTGAAGTGTCGTAAACTGCAGTGTTGCCAATTTTATCTTATTGTTCTTCTTCTTATTGTTGCTCTTTTTGTCTTTTATGTGGGTGTTGTGTCATTATCATCATCATCATCATTTCAGCCGAAGACGTCCACTGCTGGACATAGGCCTCCCCCAAGGCTCGCCACTCAGACCGTCCTGTGCTACTTGCTTGTTGTGTAATGTCATGAATAAATGTTCTTCTTCTTCTTCTTCATGCGACCCAAGCGTTTCCCAGCGGCGAATTATTTC
>OZ020283.1:10578379-10613766 GCA_963971205.1 Aethes cnicana
ATGAATGATGAAGCGACGGCCTGTTGAGGATGTCCTGAATCCAATCCCATGGATAAATTATAACTCGTATAGGACCGGTCTGTGTGGGAAAACCTTGACAGGGAGGCCTATGGCCATTGGGACGTCGCACATCTTTCAATTGAAATGATGTTTTTTTTTTGACACAATACGTAAGATGTATAGTGTGATCTTCACGTGAGTTTATGTAATAATCATATTTATAAAGGATATATTTACCGCAAAAAGTCTGTGGTGTATGTGATGTGGCTTGCCCGTTTCGTTGCTCAAGAACCTATCGGCACAATATTGGACGCCTACTTTCTGTTGATAAGCCCTCTCTCACGAATCGGCCAGGCCACACACTTTGACTCTTTAAACGACACAGCTTGGCTGCACTGAAAGTAATATAGTTACTTACTCGTATTGTCGTCACTTTACATGAAAATGTTTTGGTGAGATATTGATTATCATCTCAAACTGATGACGATTCTTCTTTCAGATCACCACCCCCTAGTCCTGTTGCATTCGCTTTCGACGAGAGTCTAGTGGAGGACACGAGTGGGAAACTACAGCCCAACCAGCTTACGGTGGACAACCTCACGGTGGAGTGGCTGAAGGAAAAACTGACAGAGTTGGAGGCCTCCCTACAGGATAACCGGGAGAAACAGGCCGCGCTTCAGGGCCCCGAGATAATCGGCAATGGAGTCTGCAAGAACAACAACACCAGTCTAACCAATGGAGTCAATGGAATTGACAGGCAAGCATATTAGCATATATTCTACAAAATCCACCACCACCACAATAGCACACATCCACACATCCTTGAATTACTTCGCAGATAGGTACTGGTTGGTTTTCTCACGATTTTTTTCTTCAAAGCTCATTATTTAATTCAATTGGAATAGGGATGACGACAACTTTTTTTTTCTTAGTCTATCAGGAAGATTATTGAAAAGTATTGGACACGTATTTTTTCTTTTTTCACGTAATCAAACTTATACGGAGATATATTGAGTTGTAATGTCGCGTGACGTCACGGTAAGGTACGATTTATACCTAACGGTGACGTAGTTAGCCCCCACTCTCCAACTTTAATGCGTTTTAAGAGGGTTTACTCCGAAAGTTGGCAACGTCGCAAATAGCTGTCAAATATTTCGCTGTTTTCATAATTTCTGAAGATTACTGAATGAAAACATGAATTATCGCTCTACGGTTGAATAAAACATTAAGTATGGATTGCAACAATTATCATAGGAACACGAAATTTTTAGGATTATGGAAGTACTATCTTTTGAAAACTTTCCATCGCATTTTCCATGCATTTTAATGTAATCTTATCATTTGAATGCCTAACCAACAAATATAAAAAGAGACGCGTCATTCAACTATAGAATGATAACTTCTTTTTTAACTCAGTAATATTGAGAAATTCATAAAAACAGCCAAACATTTGACAGCTATATGCGACGTTGCCAACTTTCAGGATAAACCCTCTTAACTTAGTCATTCTTTGTTAATTTGATAAAACAAAAAATACGTGTCTAATATTTTTTTATTACCTGACTGACGGACTAATTAGAATTTCGATTTCTTCACCCTGTCGTCATCCCTATTTCTCAAGTTATTAAACCCCCGAGCTGCGAGCCGGGTTCGAACCCCCAACCCTTTGCATGAGAGGCGGTAGATTAAACTTCGGGTCACACCGAATGCGTCTGCGGCTTTTTATACAGATACGTAGCAATTAGGTCTCGTAAGTTCTGTCACACCACTGCGATCCGTACGGATTAAACCATCATTTAAGCTAACGCCACCGCGGCTTTTCTCCGTCGTAATTCCGAACGCATGCCCTCTAAAGGGATCTACCACACACATGCAGTAATTTTCCGTTCGGAATTCCGAATTGCATATGTGTGGCAGGTCCATACAGTTTATACGGCGGGCATGCGTTTGGAATTACGTTACGGAATTCCGTCGCGGGATTCCATGACGGAATTCCGACTGTATGTGGCGGGCCTAAAGGTAACACTTGTGTCTAGGCATTCTCCCCCCACCTATTCCGGTGAACACATTGGAGCCGGTGAAGCTACTTGAGCTTCGGATGTCGGAGCGCAAGTGCGCCAAGCAGGCGGAGATGATCCGCGCCGCGCTGGCCGAGCTCGGCTGCGAGGAGGCGCCCAGCGGCTGCCCCGACCTGTCCGCGGAGGCCGTCGGCGTCGACAGCCTCGACGGCAGCTCGCCCGACCAGGTCGGTACCCAGATCTGATCCCTTCCCGCATCACAAAAGGAAACGGAATTAAATAGCAAGTAAAGATAGACCATCTCCCAATGCGCATGGTGCAGTATTGCCATTTTAGCTCATTATACCTACACTATATTGGCAACACATAGGTCTCCGAAACGTCACAGTGAGTGCAATAATAATCTTTGACATTGGCAGCCTCCTCACAAGTCACAAGCTGCGTTCCGAATCGCGCTCAGAGCGCTCACATCACCTTGCATTCTTTTTCCTCTTGAAAGTCGACTCTCAAGGGGGAAAAGGATGCAAGGTGCTGTGAGCACTCTGAGCGCGATTCGGAACGCAGCTCTGGTGACTGGTGAGCAGGAATACGGTGGCCTTCATTTTAGCGTGACAGCAAATCACTCGTAAGATATATTCCAAGGAGCGCACAATGAGGACTATCGTTTCTTTGCTCACCACTGCGCAGCTAGCGCCACTGTTACTTCTTAAGATTCGGCGACTTTATAAGATTCGGCGCCGAAACAAAGTTTTAAATCTTGAATCTCATTAAGTTTATTAATTATAAATAACTATCATCATATCGAGTAACTATGCCGCAATGTAGCGGAGTTCCGTTTTGTTTGAAAAAAAAAACAAGTTTTTTCAAAGCGTTTACATTCACCGCCAAATAATCCATATTTGCGATAATTTCACGAAGGAGATCACTTTTTCAACAGGTACATTAAAGAAATTACAATTGAAAAGCCAAAACCAGTGAAAAGTGAATTTTATTGGACCTCACGCGACACTAGCGCCTCTAGTGGCAAATTCACACGCGATAGCCCCCATTGGACTGGGCGAGGTCAGCTATCTCACTTTTAGCGCCTAACGACGTTTGGCCTTTGGGATTTACTGACTCACTTAACCACTTCATGGACTCGAATAGACGCCCAGGTTTTATAGACGTAATGAATGATGTATGTGTAAAAGTCGGTAAGCAGCGCACGATCATTTTAATCAAAGACTAGCCTTTACGAAATGTAATGCATTTAGGAGCGATCCTCGATCGGATCCCGAGCGTCCGCAGAGGCGCTGCGCTTGCGGCTGCACTCGATAATCCCGCCGCGCCCCTTCTTCCGGCTGTTCTCGCCCTTCCGCCGCAAGTCCGTGCCGTCCAGCCCCGCGCTGCCCCCCAAGACCTACCGCAGCAGCAGCGAGGGCCCCGCCGACGCGGTAACGCTTCCGACTCCCCGCAACAAACGGCCCAGAGTCCTCAACAAACGCTTGCGCAAACGCATGGACGTGTATGTGCATTGTCGTGTCAACCAAAGTATATTCAAGAGGAGGAAACGAAACTATCCCCATAGTTGTCCTAACAGTGTGGTGAGTGCTTGCTAACACGATGATTACGAGCACCGTTGCACTCTTCCGCTAGTACCCAACGAGACGACACGGTGACTTCCTTCGATTCATTGAAATAAATGTACATAGAACGAATCACGCGAGCTCGCGCACCGATCAATGAATTCAAGGTTAACGCGATGTTGTTTGTCCGGCTACTAGGAGGAGAGAATCGCTAAGGTAAGGCATGGGCTTTCGCAGGATGCATGAAGCTTATTTTTACACCCATCGAAATGTTTACGGCAGAGCATAAACATGCGCGCGGTAGTCAGAAGCGATGCGCTAACTATAGACTCCGTCGCCCAGCGAACACGGACGAACTTCATTCGAGAGTAAACTTTCAAGCGAAATTAAAATAGCATCGACTGGCTCCAAAATTCGGTTTCAAAATCAAGGTAACGTCACTTGTGACTTTCTTCAAACGTCTACGCGTTCTTTGCACGTTTTCAGTGTGTGTAGTTTTACGTCGGTCGCGTCCTGTGTTTCGGGATGTTGCGGGGTGATTATGCCACAGTTGAAGTGATCGTAAAGTAAAGATGCTCGATCCGTTTTCACTGTACATCACGCGGTCGGAACTGCCGCCACCGGTAGTGGTGCCGCGTCGCAAGAAGCGGCTCAAACAGTTGCAGCAACTTCAGTTACAACTCGACCAAGAATTCGTATGTCTGATTGCTTAACCGTGTGATGTGTGTTCATTGTTAGAATGCCGTGTTTGCATGTAATGTGATAAATTTATAACTAATGTTTATTACATTTCCATTTAAGTTGGTACAAGATTGCAATCAGGTGATTTAGACGAAAATTTAAAAATAAAAAGATGATTCTGAAGTAATGTGTAGTTAGGTGACAGAGTGCATTTTTGTGTGATATATGTTTAATTCCAATTTAACCCTTGACCCAAATAACGTATTTTTGGATAAAAGCGTCACATCGATCTACTTAGCACGTGGGAAAACGAAGGACGTCTATATTACTTTTGCATATTTTACAATATTTACATAAGTATTACACGTTTGTCAATATTTTAACTTGAGCTGTCCTTAAAAGTCAAAACAGGACTTTCGAATCTGTTTTTAATCGACTTTGTTTCATTGTAATGTGGGTAAATTATGGACAGTACAAGGTGGTAAAAAAAATAAAGTACTTAAGTCCAGTTAAGTATATCCGTCTTGGACATTCTTAAGTCCAGTCATTGGCAGGGCATTTGTGATTAAATGTGCTACTTACTGCTTATGCCATAAGAATTCGATAGTCCATCACTGGAGTCTTGTCTATGACGGGTGCCGTTACCTTAATCGGCGATCTTGGCTGCTACAAAGTTTATGACGCTTGTACCCTTACCGCAGCTGGGCGTGGGCGAGACGGAGCGCTCCCTGGTGGAGCAGGAGTGGTTCCACGGCGTGCTGCCGCGCGAGGAGGTGGTCCGGCTGCTGCGCGCCGACGGAGACTACCTCGTGCGCGAGACCACGCGCAACCACGCGCGCCAGCTCGTGCTGTCCGTCTGCTGGGGGCAGCACAAGCACTTCATCGTGCAGACCACGCCGGAGGTAAACAGTACCAAAGATAATCGAGTGATTGGCAGCTCCTGGTACACTAGATTAGTCATCGCATCGCCATCGTACTCGGCCGAGGGTTTGTCACAGAATATTTCTGCGCCACTCCATATCTAAGATACCAATGCGCAAATTGCGCGATCATCAGATAAATAAAGATCAAGACATCATCTAAAGATCAAGTAATACCAATTTTCATCATTGAAATACGTGCCGTTTCCAGGGCCACTACCGCTTCGAGGGCGCGGCGTTCCCGTCTGTCGCGGAGCTGATCGCGTGGCAGCGCACGAGCGGCGTGCCGGTGACGGCGCGCTCGGGCGCCCTGCTGCGCCGCGCCGTGCCGCGCGAGACCTGGGAGCTCAACAACGACGACGTGCAGCTGCTCGACAAGATCGGCCGGGTCAGTACCGTCCTCTCGCCGGAGCTAGGAGCTGATCGCTGGCACCTATTACTGCATGGATATAAGAATCATCATCATCGTGTCAGCCGAAAGACGTCCACTACTGGACAAAGGCCCAAGGCACGCCACTCAGACCGGTCTTGTGCTTCCACCGGATTCCCGCGATCTTTACGAAGTCATCGCACCGTCTTGTTGGAGGCCTACCGACAGCTCGTCTCCCGGTTCACGGACGCCACTCGAGAACTTTCTGTCCCCATCTGCCGTCAGTCCTGCGACCATTGTGCCCCCACAATGAAGAATAACAAGTTACAGTGAGACTTACGTCTCATCGTACCCATGTTTGGAAACTATAGGCGAAAAATTTTTTTTTATAAAAAAATAAAAACCGACTTCAAACTCTGACAGAACTTGACACCGATTTTGTAGGCTGTCGGAGTTTGAACTCGGTTATTATTTTCTTTTTTTTTGTCTTATAAGGCCCATTGTAACCGCCCACGTCTTGGAACCATAAGTCACCACTGTAAGACTAACCGAAGTGAATCTGAACCGCAGGGTAACTTCGGCGACGTGTACAAGGCCGGCTGAAGAGCTCGGGCGTCGAGGTCGCGGTGAAGACCTGCCGCGTGGCGCTGCCCGAGGAGCAGAAGCGGACCTTCCTGCAGGAGGGCCGCATCCTCAAGCAGTACCAGCACCCCAACATCGTGCGGCTCATCGGCATCGCCGTGCAGAAGCAGCCCCATCATGATCGTCATGGAGCTGGTCTCAGGTAACTGCTGACTTATTATTTACTAGCTTCTGACCGCGACTTCGCCCGCGTGGAATTCGGCTATCGCGTTCCCGCGGGAACTATGCGTCTTTCCGGGATAAAAAGTAGCCTATGTCCTTTCCCGGGACTCCAACTATCTCCATACCAAATTTCATCCGAATCGGTCCAGCGGTTGAAGCGTGAAGAGGTATCAGACAGACAGACAGAGTCACTTTCGTATTTATAATATTAGTATGCACAATATGGATTACTAGCTTCTGCCCGCGACTTCGCCCGCGTGGAACTCGGTTATCGCGTTCCCGCGGGAACTATGCGTTTTTTCGGGATAAAAAGTAGACTATGTCCTTTCCCCGGACTCCAACCATCTCCATACCAAATTTCATCCAAATCGGTCCAGCGGTTGAAGCGTGAAGAGGTAACAGACAGACAGACAGTCACTTTCGTATTTATAATATTAATATGGATTATTTGGAGATTCATAGGGGCCATTCATGTGTCACCTCGACCATGATAATTGATGAGCTAAGACATTTAAAACTAGCCGGTGCCCGCGTCTACATCCCGTCCAGTCCGCAATCCGCATAGAATTTGCGTTTGCGTATCTGACGATAGTATACTCGTAGATATCGATAGTTATAGTTACAGAAGTATTAAAATTTTAGAAGTATTAAAAATAATTATTAAACTCCTGTGAAAATGTTGACGTAATAATATCCTAGGTTATTTCCGGGGTCTCAAACAAATTGAATTGCATTCCAAGTTTCATCAGAATCGGTCCTGCCGTTGTGACCTGAAGGAAGGACAAAGAAACAAACACACTTTCACATATGAGTAAGTGTGTAATACCACGTAATAAGGGACTTTGAACACGAGTGTGGATTTATGTAACGAGCCGTAGGCTAGTAACTGATATATACAAATACAAATTACAAATTCTTTATTTCCATAAAAGATACAAATATTTTACAATATGTCTGGCCCCCACACTAGGCGTTGCCTGTCCCGTGGGGGCGATTGTACGGTTAACAAAAAGAGTTATCGGCTTACATGACTTCTATTTTCTCAGTAACAAAAACCAAAAAATAATTAGAAAAACAAGGAAAGATAAAAACAAATTAAACATAAGAAAAAGGAAGTGGTAATCTAGTAAGTTGTTCTATGTGTGTCTCTGTGTGTGTGTTGTGTGTATGTGTGAGAGAGAGTGCGTGTGTATGGGTGATTATGTGTTGGTCAGTGTACGTGTGTATTGGTGTTTATTTGACTTTTATTATGCTATCGGATTCTTCATATGATAATTGAAACATATGGTTGAGTAGCAATATGTTGATGACGTTCGGCAGGCGGGTCGCTGCTGACGTTCCTGCGCGCGCGCGCCGGCGGGCTCGGGGCGCGCGCGCTGCTCGGCATGTGCCGCGACGCCGCCGCCGGCATGCGCTACCTCGAGTCCAAGAACTGCATCCACCGCGACCTCGCCGCGCGCAACTGCCTCGTCGCCGAGGACAACAGCGTCAAGATATCAGACTTCGGCATGTCGCGCGAGGAGGAGGAGTACATCGTCTCCGGCGGCATGAAGCAGATACCCATCAAGTGGACCGCCCCCGAGGCGCTCAACTACGGTACGACTCATGATACAATAATTTACTACGCCAGGTGTTCTGTAGTAGTGTGGGTCACACCCGAACGTCATTCGCACTGCTGTGAGTTGCAAGTGGTCTATTGAAATGCTCCCCAACCCCCATGTATCCTGTGAGTGTTTCATTAAATTGATACGTTCATTTGTTTTTAACTTGTCCCATTTCTTAAACAAGTAAATGACAATTGTAATCCGCAAATAATTAATTTTGCATTACAACGGCAGACAATATTTCCTTCATTTTTGTTTTATTGCAATAAAGTGGCAACTCGACTTTGACGTACGGGTGTCACGCGATCCGGAGCGGCAGACCTCGTTTTCTTAGACCATGGGTACGAGGAGTTCAGTCGAGTTCTTTGTATACACACTTTATAAACCGTACTCCCTTGTATTAAGGTCGAAAAGTGTTCTTAATTAACTCGACTGTTCATAACACATCAAATATGTATGAAGTTTCAATATTGACGTCGACCGTAAAAAAAAATGTATCTCTTCTTGTCACCGATTAAAGTAATGATGTTATTATTACATTCGGCAGGCAAGTACACATCCCTCTGTGACGTGTGGAGTTACGGCGTGCTGATGTGGGAGATTTTCTCGAAAGGCGAAACGCCTTACGCTGGCATGACGAATTCGCGCGCACGAGAGAAGATCGACTCAGGTAAATGCGGTTTCGCAAGGTCAATAAAAACAATCAACATAAATGAATGATAGTCCCGTAATAATTATTATTTATTATTATCATTATAGCTGCTCTTTTATTCGGTGTTAGAAAAAGAATTTTGAAATTAAGTAATTGAATAAGAGCGTCACTTTCCGCGGCTGTGGCCGTCATCACCGAACCACAACAGCCTGTTTACGCTTCACTGCTGCATGCGGGACACATACCCTCTACACGAGAGGCTTCTACCTCACTAACCTTTTCCACGCTCACGACGCATATATCGACACCGCAGGTCCAACGCCAACGACCTATATAATTATACACGGTGGGTCAGAAAATATGGCAAATAATTAACCCACCGTAACGGCTATCGATTCTAAGTATATTGTATAGGTCTTTAATTTTTATCGAGTTGGTAAAAAAAATAATTGTATATGGGATTGGTTGTGTGAGCGACGCCTGAATCCTATACAATTTTTTTTTTTTACCAACTCGAAAAAAAGAACTACTACTTAGAATCGATAGCCGATACTGTGGGTTAATTATTTGCCATATTTTCTGACCCACCATGTATATGCATCAAAGTGTACAACGGATAAGGAGTTTAAATACGTATACAAAACATCCATATTTCCTTTCTTTAGACTTCAGCTATCCTCGGCGTGTGCGTGACGGCGCTTTTGTATTTGACATAGCGTTGAAAAGGTTAACACATACGTTCATCGACAGGCTACCGGATGCCGGCGCCCGAAGGCTGCTCCGAGGACGTGTACGCGCTGATGCTGCGCTGCTGGGAGTACGAGCCGGACAAGCGGCCGCCCTTCCACCAGCTCTACGCCACCATCGACGCCATTTACAACAGATAGCGGTAATTAATGTCAAACTTCCGTCATACCAGCCGAAAGACGTCCGATGCTGCACATACCGGCGGAGACCGGTCTTGTGCCTCTGCTTCCACAGTATTAGTGCGATCTTCACCAGCTCGTCTCCGTCATGTTGGTAGGCCTCCAAAACGATGGATACAACCTGGTGAGCGCACGTCATTCGGGTTAAACAACATTAAAACGACATTTTTTATTACCATCGACTGCTTTGAGAAAGATCATGCACGAAAAACACACGGAACGTTGTTTGTCATTTATACTCGTTCGTAACTTCGTAGTTGTCCCTCGAAATGGGTAACTATTCTGACTTGTATAATCAAAATGTATAGTAGGTAAGTAATGTTTTATCTCTGTCTCTGTTAATCTCATTATTTTACCATAAGAGCGCAGTTATGATATGAAAGTCTACAAAATATTCTATAACGACATTAACGTTTTTGTAGGAACATCTTTGACAATATAATACGTTTATTTATTAAATAATTTTGAATTTATTTTTCCCCCTCAGGAGGAAACATATCATATTTCAGAGCATATGGCACACGAAACTGACTCATAATAACAACTGGTTAAGTGGCATGAATTCAAAAGGTGATGATATGGTGCAATATACGATGGATGTTTTTTTAATATTTTTATATGGTATACTTTTATATACGAAATAGAAATGCAAAGCATTGTGACAAGATTTGCTATAGATTAAATAAGTTACTTAATCCTAAGCCCGGATCACACCATTCGCTATGATAATGACCCAGGCTTACACTTGGGTGAACTTAAGGGCAATACACACTGAAGGCAGGCGCAGGTTAAGCACGGCGCAGTCCTTTGTGTGTTTACCGTTTACTCATATCTAAGTAGCTGTGCTGTGCTTTACTCCCTATGTAAGCGTAAACAAATAATATACAAAGATTGTGATGTGTGCCGTAGATGTTTGTACTAGGTAGATGAACACGTCGCACTCTTTAAAAAATACTTCAAATGTTAGACCCAATTCAAATTATTTCATTCTCGTAACGTTAGATAGATAGATACTAAAATGTTCAGCGGCTTTTGATTTCGCTTGTAAACTTACTGTTGGTTTATTATACACATATATATATATATATATATATGTACGTACTACGACTTACACTTACAAGCCTTCTATTACAGTTTTTAAATTGCGAAGCTATTGAGGACATTGAAGGCCGCGTGTTTCTGTATTTACTTATAAACGAAACCTATTGATTACGTTCATATTATTTTTAGCCTGTAAGTGTGAATTCTTTAAAATTTTTCGGTAGAACATGTTCGCGCCGCATGTACAATTAACTTGTTTTGTTGAATATTGTTGTAATCATGTAATTTCTTAGTGTATGAAGGTATGATCTCTTTTGAATTCGAATACTTTCTAGCAAGTAGGAAATGAACAGAATAGATGGGTGGCAATGGTAGTATACCTTTATTATATCGACTGAAGTCTTTCGTCCAAATGTATTAAACGCTAAGGCAGTCTTCCGTATATAAGTAAGAATTTGTATTTTAATAAGTCTTAGATATATTGTAAAGTATGACTAATAAAATAACTAATGAGAATAGGTATATATATTTAAAGAAATTTTGTGACTTCTTTTAAATATTCAGATATTGTTTATGTGTTTGCAGAACTTAATGTTATGTAATTGATTTCGTTAAATTTAGCTCATTTGTATACGTATTTTTATAAGTATCAATGATTTTAAAATATATGAACTAATATAACATGATTATATGTATTGTGATATTTCGTTTGTGCTTCCATAAATGTTATCTTAAATATACATAATGTTGTCTCTATGCTTGACTTGCTTGAGCGATTAATGCTTGTTTTCTTTATTTTACGTTACAGAACACAAAGTGAGATGATATTAAAATAAGTGCTATAGTGTAATGCGGTTCATATTTTAGCGGTAAAATACTGTACATATTTTTTCTCAAATAAAGTGCCAGATAATAATTGTACTACACTGTTTTATTTCATTCGGTGAACCTCGTGGTTAAACACGGTACGATACAAAGCCTCGCCGTAGAGCGGATTATTTTTATTCCTTAGCAATAATCCTCTGCACGCGACTGTAAATTACAAATACGCATTTAATACGTCACTTTCCATTAGGGTTTGTTTACACTTTGATTGGTTCTAATGCGAGTCCATACAATTTACTAAACTAAACCTCGCTCTAATCAAGTGCAAATACAAGGTGATAACAAGTAAGATACCAATACTTTTAGATCTGTTAGTACTCGCCTCTAGAAAAAGACTTAAGTATAGAACAATTTAAAGTTTATGTAAATTTTTGAATATAATTAGTTAAACAGGTTATTAATTGTTAAAGTTCAAGGAAATGTACATTAAAATATCACACTGAGTTTTTTCTAGTTTTATATTTAAAGTTCCTTAATTGTGACGATTTAGCATCTCTCGATGTGATTTAGCATTTCTCGCAGTATTGGTACCTAATTTGTTAGCTTATATAGAGTTCGGCATTCTATGTAGCTCTTTCTCACCGTGGCAGCGGCGCAAACATAGCTATTTTGTTGCCAATGAGTAGCCATGGCTTTTTTAAAATACTAGCTTTTGCCCGCGACTTCATCCGCTGCCTGTAATTAGGTTCAAATTTTCCAGGAAAAAAAGGTAGCTTATTTATTTCCTCGTAGACCACACCATCGTCGTATTAAAATCGGTTTAGCAGTCAATGCATAACAGAAGGCAGTTTCTTTGTACGCGACTTCGGCACCGGATTGGCGTATAAAGTGGCACCAAATTTCATCAAAATCTGTACAGTAGTAGTGTGAAAAGGCAATAAACATACAGATTTTTTTATTGGGAAATCGAATTCCCATTTTCGATTGGACATTGTAGAAGTATTCATTGTTTCATTTCGGGGGTTTAAAAAATAAAAAATCAGTTTTTTTTCAATTCACAATCAATATTTTACTTCAAAATTTATTTTAAAATGTAGAATAGAAACAAATAAAAACATCTCAATACCACGCAATATGTAAAAGAAGTAAAGAATCTAATATTATTCAAATAGCATTCAATTTCGAAGGCATTCATTGCAATCGAAACTTAATTACATCAATTTTTTTAAACTCTAGCAACATA
Source organism: Aethes cnicana (assembly GCA_963971205.1). Classification (NCBI taxonomy): domain Eukaryota; kingdom Metazoa; phylum Arthropoda; class Insecta; order Lepidoptera; family Tortricidae; genus Aethes; species Aethes cnicana. The sequence continues at coordinate 10,591,029 of OZ020283.1, forward strand.
AAAACAATGTATTAGCGAGACACGATTTAGACATTATAATAAAATAGGTAGTACAATCTTAGTCTAAGAGTCAAATCCAGGTATTTTTCCAATTTTTTTTTTGTCTATCTAGGAGCACAACAAAGTGGCAACAAATTCTTTGCATGTCACTTAAGACTTATCCATATGCACACGAGCTCAACTAATTAACTTAAGTTACTTTAATAACTAAATTCACCCGCGCTATGGATAGTCAGTTTAGAGTGCAGGACACTGTGCGAACAGTCAACTCGAGGAGCTGCAGAGAGCATCAGTTCATTTCTGTAAGATGGACTTCATCAAGGCGTCTTTCAGCCTCTTCGTCATATCTTCCAGAATGTCGGCTTTGACCTGTAACTTTTTATTTTTCTCCTCCAGCTCGTCCGCCATCTGTTCCATCTGGAGCTCCTTGAGTTTCCTGTGCATTCGTGATCTTTTGGAGGCCTCGTTGTTCTTGTCTCTCAGTTCTCTGTATTTGTCCTCCTGCGTGGCGACGGCGTGGTCGTCCACGCTGCATGCGGAGGACGCGGCGCTGTCCCGGCGCTTGGGCGGGCGCCCGCGGCGGGCCTTGGTCAGCTGCTGCGAGCCTTCCAGCGCCATGATCATGTCCTTGATGGGAATGTTGGGCTTTTTCTTCTTGTACTTGCGGGGCGAGGCGCGCTCGGGGTGCGGCGTGTAGGTCTCGTCCGAGTCGGAGCTGCGCCGGCGCCGGCGCGCGCGCGGTGCTTCCTCCTCCGACGAGTGAGATTCGCTCTTGGGTGTGATCGGCGAGTAGTCCAGCGTGGCCGCCGTCGCCAGCGGAGACGCGTATGTCTCCGTCTGTGGTGGAGCCCTTGTTGTTCTCTGTGGACAAGAAAAAGTATGTTATTAATAATTATTGCTTGGTTTTGTCATCAAAAAGGAAAGGAGGAATTCTTGGAATCTTATACTTGATTTTTGATAGGAAGGAGCGTTGAAATCACCCCAAGTAACAACAGAGGGGGTCTAAAAATCGATTAAATCCATATAAATATTATAAATGCGAAAGTAGCTCTGCCTGTCTGTCTGTAAACTCTTCACGCTTCAACCGCTGTACCTGGATAGATGGCATCTCGGGAAATGACATCGGCTACCTTTTATCCCGGAAAAACACATAGTTCCCGCGGGAGGCCGCAGCCGCTTGGAAGCGGAATAAGAGTCTAGCGCGGTACTCACTAGGGTGATGAGGGGGCACTTCTCCTGCTCCAGCTGGTCGACGTAGGAGAGCACCTCGGGCGTGCTGATGACGTCGGCGGGCCAGGCGGGCCGCGCCGCCACATCCAGCATCAGCGGCCGCCGCCCCGCCTCTACCTCGCGCGGCGTCACCGACCGCATGTATTTCATGTCCAGGGAGTCCTCTTGGTCTATGAAGGGCAGCGTGTTGTGTGCATTTGTGATGGGTTTAGTGTAATCGGCGTCAGCCCAGCCGTAGGGCGCCGCCCACGGGCTCGGCTCGCTCGCGGACGCCAAGCCCCCTATTACTACCGGCAAGCTGCTGATGTCCAGGAATTGCTCCTGCATCTGCGATCCGTTATCTAAACCGAGGTTGTACGAGAACTTTGTGTCGAAACCTACGGCGCCCTCGACCGGCGAGAGCGGATCTTTGGGCGTGGTGGTGTAGAAGCTTGCCTGGGCGGCAGGGGAGTTGGCGTCGAATCTGTCCCAGCCTTGCGGCGAGAAGGAGTTGTGTAGAGTGTGAGTGTTATATGCCCTGTCTTCAGTTACTTTAGGTAAATCTGTGGAATAAAAAGAAAACATAAACAAATTGTTTTTTAGCTTTACAGCACTGAATGGTCATTAGGACTTTATTGGTCATAAACTTACCAATGGTTTGTACTAGTTCTTCCTTGGCGGGATCGGAGCACCACCCAACCAGATCTTGGAAGAACTCGCAGTCCGTAGTGTCGTGGTACATATTGGTCTCGAACTCCGGTTCCGGTTTCAGATAGTCCTGAAAATTCGATAGAAACATGTAAGCAATAACTCGGGAGATGTGATCGGAGCTAATAATAAACTTAAATTGTATTAATAAGTGATTATGTTAAGTACTCACGCGGGCGTCCCCTTACCTCTGTAAAGCTGGCCGGCGGCTGCGTGTGTGCTGTTCCGTCGGCGATTACTCCGTTTAGGCCGTTCACCGAAGGATTTTCTTGCTTTAAACGATCTATCTCTACAACTTTCAAAATACTTTGAGTCCTGTGACTCGTTTGCGAAAAAACCATGTCTTTTGGTGTTTGTATTGATGTATCGATATCCGATATTGTCGGTGCCACTCGCACAGGTGATCTTTTGGCCAACCATTTTGAATAGAACTACAAAAAGAAATGAACGACGTAACATAATGTGCACAACCGTATGAAGCGAGATGAGGCGATGGGGGTTAGTGGAGGGGCATTTGCGCACGGACGCGCAGCAGACTTCACAAATAGATAAATAATGAAATTAATTATAATGAAAACATTTAGCGCTGTTGTAACTGTTGTTACCGATACTATTAAAACAAGTAAGTATGTAGATACAATATTATACTGTGTTATAAAGTAGATATTGTAATCGTATATCGTTAACAAAAGTGTATGAAAGAATTAATTATGTGAGACATGATAAGGATGGGCAAGGTCTGAACGATGATGCGAGTTGTGTCACGGAGCATGTTTAGATAAAAGTGCGCATCATCGTGACAGGCAGATCAGTAGCAAGTTGCAACTGAACTGCACTGAGCAGTAAAACGTAGACCAGAGTGAATGTGGGATATACATATAATACAGTGAAGAAATATAATAAAAAGCTATAAATAAAGAAATAAATACGTAATCGCTTTAATGACAAATGTAATGTTAGGCACGGATAGAAAATTTTATACATATACATGAACTTTTGAAGTTTTCTTTCTTTAAAATTAATGTGCCTAGAGGGGATATCCTGTAAGCGAGAAGATAACGTTTTGTTTTAGTGCCGGAACCTGCGCGCTAGCGAGACCCGGCCAGTCGACCGGGTCTGACTGTTCATTCCTGTATTAAGAACTAAACCATACACTAGACTTAACGTTTAAAGTTAACTATAACTGCGTTATATCTAATATTCTATGTATATTGTAAAGTAACTTTACACTTAACTAGAACGAATAAACGTACCTTAAAACTAATTAAAAAATAATAAAACAGATAATTTTAATGATTTTCGAATGTCATTCCAAAGCGTTCCCATTAATGGACACATTACGCAATATTGATGCGTAATAGTCATTGTAATTTAGTATTTAAATTGAAGGGTCTTGCTTCATTTGATCGATGACGTAAGCTGCTAAATTGCCATTACCTATAAAGTTGATTTTAATGAGCCCTGTAGTCGTTTAAGTAAAATGGTTTTATTAAATTAAATAATTAGTTAATGTATGTCCAAAATACTGCGATTACTTATTAACTTCTTGTATTACAAGTACTGTGAATATGTTTGTGCCGTTCCAGACATTAAAAGCGTGGACATTAAAGATGAAATGAACGAAACATGCAAAGTAGTAATGACAGCTGAACAGTAAATGAACAATTTTATCTTTTTCACGCCCAGATCTATAAAAACGACGGTAAAAATTTAGTTAGTAGCTCGATTATTTTATTCTCGCGTTCATCGAGATAATCTCTACTAAGAGTATGCCCAAATGGAATTGGCATTTTTTGACGATTCTAGACCCCAAGTCTCGTTTTCGTGGATATAAACTCGTATAGGTCATGTAGGTACAAGTAATGGAAAATTATATATTTAGTATTTGTCTTTTGACCTTCAAGGTATCTATCGCAGGCAAACGAGGCTTGGGACCAACCGAATTAATATACTGTCATCGAGACAATACGAAGGTAGCTAACTGAAATTTGGGGGCCGATGTTAAAGTTCAGACCCCAGGTTTTGCTAATTGACTTTAACTGAAAATTTTAACGAACTCCGACTATAAAAAAAAATCAAAGAGTTTGTATTTGAAAACAAATTAATATAGTTACTGCATTTTAAAATTTTAGTTTATGAGATTATGGGCCACAGCAAGATCTTTGATTAAAAAGGTATTTAAGTGGATTATTTAACTTCTGCTGAGCAATTTGTGCAGATCCGAAGGCATCCTGAAACAGAAACGGTTAAAGGATGGAGGCGAACGCAATTACTTACTTCTTCGAACTCTTGTTGAGCTCCTGTTGAAATTGTAACCCTTTAGGCTCCCAACCAAGCAACTGTCACAACAGTAGGCCTGTAACAACGACAAATATACTGCTATTAGCCGAATTGAACATTATCCTATCTCATAGAGTACATTCATTATACATACTGTCCTATCTCGAAACTGGAATCGAAAGTAGCAATTTGTATTGTGTTTTTTACTGAGCATGGAAGTAGCAATAGCAACTAATAACTGGAACTACAACAGTGACCAAATTATGGGCAAAGTGCACGGAAGGAGGGGCGTATCGCATAAAGCTTTAATCACTCTTTATCTAACCTTATAACGAGACTATAAAAGGTTAACGTCAAAATTTGGGCACGTTTTCGAACTGCGAACGAAAACGACCTTCGGGCTCATATTTTAGAGCTCAATTTTTATTGTTTCGAAATTATTACGGCCATGTTACTGAGTGACTGACAGGACCAACAACGTATTGCCGAAACTAAGTACTCATAGAAGCTGAAATATGTCATGTTAGGTTCAATAGGTTCCTTGGGGAATGTAGGGGAAGCACTTAGAGGATTATTTCCCGTAATTCGAAACGGAATCAGGAAAACCGAGCTATATAAAAAGTGAGCTTTCATCAAGTATCATCAAGTATGCTTTCATGCCTGAACTACTGAACAAACAAAACTAAATTTTATATTATCACGTCTCCATAAGGTATGCAAGTAACAGAAAAAGACATCTGTCGGTATGTGAACAAGCATCACGTCCTGGTGATAATTTTACATAGTAGGTATATCAATGTGATTACGGTAGGTATCTATCTATCGAACAGCCGACATGACATGCTCTGAAGAGTATCTACCTATATCTTTGTACATGCTTTGTACTTAATTTGTAACTATGCGCGCTGATTAGCAATTATCGGAATTGCGCCCATTACGCGGCGGCGGGGATTTACCGGCGAGTTCTCATTTACCTAAGTAGGCAACAAATGCAAACAAAACAAATAGTAAAATATTTTTTTATTTCACGCGAACCTTCGTTTTGGCTCCCTAAGAACAAACCCCTTAGTACGTAGTTCGTACGTAAGTAGGTACTTTTTACCCGACTGCGCTAGGAGAGTTATGTTTTTTACCTAGTAATACTGTACACTACGTGACAGTCACTACACATCTTCCTTCTGTCAAATCGCGTAAATGCGTACTTATAGATTGTCATAACTGCAGACAGCTATTATAGGTACACCATTACTATTTTACGTCGCCCGTTCATTTATTATTTATAGATATCTAACACGTATGATCATCTTTTTTATCAAAACCAGTTAACACCTACTAACGGCACACATACGAAACTATTCTGTCAGTGAAACAGACATAGAACGTAAATTCGAATGAAGTAAATATAATATTATTTTTTATTCACAATAACAATAGTAGTACACCTAGAAGAATTAATTATATTGGTTCAGACAGCAATCAGGTCCTAGCGGATTCCCATTGTTATCGAAATTTCGAGAAGTGGAGGGCAATCAGCTAAATAGGTCTATTTACGTGACGCAAGGCACGCCCGGTCGCGGTCTCGAAGACTCGACAGGTTAAGACTAGTCAGAATTCCATTAAAGAGTAAGTACAACATGCTCCCCTTTATAAACAGCCTTCTATCCTATATATTATTACCAAACTCAAGTTAACCCAAAGAACGTGATGTAGATAAAAGAAACACTAACCTTGTTACGAACAAATAATGTAGCGCCTCCAGTGGATGAGAGTTGCAGAACTTTTCACTAAGGAATAAATTAAAACGTTGACGCGTTTAACAAAGTTAAGAGTATTAGTCAAAATTAGTTGACTTGCTAATCGCAAAAGTAAGGATTCACTTGAATAGAACACGAGCGTGCGCTCTAGCGGAGCTCAGAAAATGTTGTGCAATACTAATGTGGCGGTCTCGATACAGTTTTCCTCAATCCCCTCCATTCAACAATTTCATTCTAAAAATATCTCTTCTAGGCCCTTATTGGTTGTTCGGGATGACGTCAACTCAGTCAGCCAATGGAGTCGACGTACTTTCGAGAGTCACGAGACCGTAGCGTATTCACATTGATGTCGCAGTGTGTGGGTTTATTAATGTTACAAGTCGGGGCTTGTTGAAGTTTACAAAAAAGCCGGATGGGTTTTTACAGCTCTCATAATAAGCTTTAGAAAGGATTGAACATAAAAGCAATAATCAAAGAATAAGGAAGAAAACTGAATTAACTTTTGTTAGGTATTGTTGTTGATCATAAGTGTTGATAAAATTATACTAACACTAGCATTTGCCCGCGACTTCGTCCGCGTGGAATTCGGTTATAGCGCGAGATCTTAGCGTTCTTCCGAGATAAACACTGACCCCGTGTAAACAGAAACAGAACTCAATAAGTAGCCTGTTTTCTTCCCCGGGACTCTTTTCTGTCAAAGTTCGTTTTTCTAGGCTTAACAGTTTGGAATTTTTATACAAACTTTCAACCCCCTTAAAGGGGGTTTTCCAAAGTTTACTCATGTGCGAAATTCAATTTGAATTTACCACTGAGCTTTTCGGTGAAGTACGAAGTAAACATCGTGAGGAAACCTACACGCATCTTAGTAATTCAGAGACGTGTGTGAAGTTAGTTCCCAATCCGCACTGGGCCCGCGTGGGGTCTATAGCCCAAACCCTCTCGTGATGAGAGGAGGCCTGTGCCCAGCAGTGGGACATAAATAGGCTGTAGTAGTAGTAGTACTCATTTATGTCACAAGTGAAACTTTTTTGTCCGTCTTTCTAGGCTCGGCGGTTTAGAAGTTTCATACAAACTAAACCCCCTTTTTACCCCTTCAAAGGGGGAATTTCCAAAAATGCTTTCCTAATGCTCATTATACGTTATAAAATAATCTTTCCTGCCAAGTTTCATCTTTCTAAGCCATGCGGTTTATAATTTCTTTTAACCTCCTTAAAGGGGGATTTTCCAAAAATCCTTTCTTAGTGATCACTTACATCATAAAAGGAACCTTTCTGCCAAGTTTCATGTTTCTAGGCTTAGCGGTTTCGGCTGTGCGTTGATCGATCAGTCAGTCAGTCAGTTTCTTGTTTTATATACCTACCTATATGTATATATTATATTTATTTGTTATAGTATAATCATTTGTTATAGGATCTGACCCACCATGTACATAGATAGATAGATGAAACCATCATTAAACGTAAATACCTAATCAACGAACTTTGGACTTTGGTTGGACCTCGAGTTGGGTTTTATCATAGACGTAAATAATATAGACCCGGTCTAACGTACACGTAAGTCCCCACTTCCACGGTATCCAATCCAAAGTTCTGTCACCGAGCGCGCGTGACAATAAGCGTTTTAAAAAAAACTTTTTTCGAAACTGTTTCATGGAGCATTTTAGGGGCTTCTCAAGCATCAGACTACGTCATAAAATAAGGGCGCAACCATCTAAAACAGCATTTTTTGGAAAAGGTGTCCTTGGAATGGGCCCTTAGATATATATATAATAGATTGCCGAAAGCAATAGCAGAAACAGACGATATTAAAAACTTAAAAAGGACTTTATTTATTTATTTATTTATTTAAACTTTATTGCACATTAGTAAAACTAATACAAAAGGTGAACTTAATGCCATAAGGCATTCTCTACCAGTTAAACCTTTGGACATAATGGAAAATGTTCACATTTCTTATAAATAAAGCCTATTACTCAATTGATGAATATTTAAATGATGTAACTAGTTAACTAAGTATCTACATAGGTAGTAAGTAAATAAGCATGCTCTATTTGACAGCTATTTGTACGCCTAACGGCAAAACTCGGTAGGACATAAAGATTTGTACCATCATGATGCGACCTGAGCTATAACAAATAAATGATATTTGATTTGATTTGATTTGATCAGTCTCTAAAAACTCGTCTCGTTGTTGGAAAAATGTGACCCAGCTTTAGTGTCACGATACAAGTTTAACTTTGGATTGGACACCAATGAAGTGGGGAAACATGACATGTATCTACGTTAGGCCGGGTCCATACGAAGTATTATTTATGTCTATGGGTTTTATTTTTTATACCCAACATCAAACTTTGGACTCTATCGAAACGTGTTCCAGGCGCGGATCCACCGTTGTGGGCACTATGGGCATGCCCACAACCCTAAATAGCCTTATAGACATACCTCATGCCTAAGAGTTTTCACGTCACATTTTTACAGCCCAATGAGGTTGATAATTTCGAACGTCTTGATAAAAAAAAAAGATAAGAGCGAGTTAAAATCGCTTGGAGAGGGTTCCATTCGTTGATTATTTTCTATATCATTTCAAATATGTAATACCATTAACTTCTTATAGGTTTTCATAGTAATCTGTAGATCGAGAACTAAGAATCAACTAAGAATTATTTTATTTAGGTTATCGTACGTGTTTGGGTCACTATGTTACATATAAGTACGTACCAAATTGCAGTAGTTTCGGAGCAAATTGGCTGTAACAGACACACGAGTGATTCTATAAGCGTTCCGATATTTCGTTTTGAGGTTTGTAATCTTAAAAAGTAATGAACAAAAAATTCTCAATAAAAAAATTAAAACCGACTTCAAACTCCGACAGCCTACAAAGTCGGTGTCAATTTCACTATAAGATTGCCATCGACTTTGGGTCGTCGGTTCACTTGACACTGACTTTGTAGGCTGTCGGAGTTTGAAATTGGTTCTTATTTTTTTATTAAATTTTTTTTTTCGACTACAGTTTCCAACAACAACGATGGGACGTAAATGTCACTGTAGTCTTTGAAACTGACGCCAAAATTATACACTTGCTGACAAATTTTGAGGAGTTCCCTGATTTTCTCATGGATTCCATCATCAGAACTGAACCAAATTAAAGTGGGTCCAATCCGGATTGATTAAAAAAAGAATCATCGAAATCGGTTCATAATTGACGGAGTAATCGCGGAACGTACATACAAAAAAAAAAAAGAAAAAAACATACCAGACGAATTGAGAACCTCATTCTTTTTTCGAAGTCGGTTAAAGAGAGAGACTGTCAGGCCTGCTAGTTTCCGAAAATGTTGTGTTTTTGCTAAATAATTAAATTATTGTTCCTAGAGGCTCTGAGAGCTGTAGACATCGCGGATATATTTTTAGCCATGCAAGGCTTGAATCAGTTTTTTTTACATCACCCCAATAGCTCCGCCATTTTAAATTTTTTACGAAAAGTGACTACAAAAGAAATAGAAAAGGTCGAATCTGGTCACACATGTGCATTTATGATCCATCATCATTTCAGCCGAAAGACTAACTAAATAACTGCTGGACATAGGCCTCCCCCAAGGCTCGCCACTCAGACCCGTCCTGTGCTACTTGCTTCCACCGGTTTCCCGCGACTTTCACGAGGTCGTCCCTCCATCTTGTTGGAGGCCTACCGACAGCTCGTCTCCCGGTTCGCGGGCGCCACTCGAGAACTTTCCGGCCCCATCGGCCATCAGTCCTGCGAGCAATGTGCCCCGCCCACCATATGGATTATGATCCATATCGATATAAAATAAAATTTTGGTTTAGATCTGGCTCTTCTAAAAATAGCGACCGTCAACATAGCGTACACCGTAATGCACTATTTAGGTACTATTTATTTGCATAATCTGATCCTGGATAACGTTACGGTGTATCTTGACGGTCACTAAAAATACACTTGTTTGTTGTTCCCAACCATACAGCAGCTTTACAAACCCTATATTAGGGACCGTAAAATGGCCATTCGAAAATTGATTTTTTCGAAGAAGGCGTATTTGGATAAGCTAATTTTCGCGCCACCTGCATTGTTTGGGCTTTTCAAATTTGTGGCAGGTTTAATTATACTTCCTTTAGGTTTTTTTTTAATAAGCTTCCATACCATTATACTTCATATTTGCTTCAAAAATAAATAAATAAAGTACATTATTTTCCTTATTTGTAGCTACAAATATGGTAAAAAATACCGTTTACGTTGTTTTTTTGGGGCCAGCCTCTAGTACGACTCGCACTTGACCAATTTTCGTACGTGCCCACAACCTTTTTTGAGGGATGGATCCGCGCCTGACGTGTTCCTACCTAGTATACCTATGACATGCACAGAAGATGAGATCTATTATAGAGCAAAGCAATCAGATTTTTGCCACTGGATTGACTGGAGTGACTGGAATGAATCATGTTGCGAAGTACCTATCTATACCTACGAGCCAAACATAGCATGACGCAGTTCTTTAGTAGGTACAAAAGGTTGAATAACCTTACCGTCATTGTTTGGTATCAAAATTTGTCTAGTGACCTTGACAATATAGACGATTTTAAATGGTTTCATTTAGGTAGTTGATTTACGAAAATGATACTACCTACCTAAGTATCTATGTAATAGAAAAACCCGAACACATGTTACCTTCATATTTTAAAATTTCTATTTGAAAAAGTCTTGAATTACGTATACGACTGCTCGGGGTTTATCTGCGTGATAGAATCAGAAATGGGGATATCCGCAGTAGAACTAGGATCACTGACATAGCTCAAAGAATTTCGAACCTTAAGTGGCAGTGGGCGGGGCATATTGCTCGCAGGGTGGCCGATAGGGCCAGAAAGTTCTGGAGTGGCGTCCGCGAACCGGTAGACGAGCTGTCGGTAGGCCTCCAAGAAGATGGAGTGACGACCTTGTAAAGGTCGCGGGAACGCGGTGGATGCGAGTGGCACAGGACCGGTCTGAGTGGCGCGCCTTGGGGGAGGCCTATGTCCAGCAGTGGACGTCTATTGGCTGAAATGATGATGATGATGACTTATACGACGTTGACTCTACTCGATGTCGAATAATACGAAGATCCTAATGAGAGGTGCCAAATATGTATTAAAGTCTCAGAACTAAGTAGCTAGCCAGGGCTTGAAACCGGTTTTTGCCCCCATACAAATAAACCGGTTTGCTTATCGTTATTTCGTTTACTATTTCATATTTAATAAGGCTATAAAATAATACGACGTAATAACCTAAATACACTATGGAGTTCCACATAAAGAGTATAAAATAATTCTAAAAATTTGGCTATTTCGGGGTTTTTTTTAATTAACCGGTTACAAGCCCTGGCTAGCAGTAGAAATTATGTGACATTCGTATGTATAGTTAAGTTATAGTTATTGTGATTTGTACTGTTTGGTTAGAAATCACCCATCAGGAGCCCCGAGACAACCTGCGACGCACCGGCGCCGTTCTCTGTTAGCTCTATCAGCGCCGCTATGACGTGGCAATGACGATGCCTTTTACTACACCACCCACGTCTGATAACACCAAGTTCAGTTGGAAAAATGAAAATGAATAGGTATAGCGCAATAACATTTTGTGTACGTATGAATAATGGCGAATATAACATCCTTTCGCCTAATTAAAATTAATGAAATGTACCTATGTAAACATGAAAATAAAGCGTTTACTAGTCGAGAAGTTCGGGTTGCGCGGGGTCTGTGTTTTGAAGACTGACTTGAAAATATCGATCGACCCCGTCCCGTGTAAACCGAACTAGAAGTAGACTGTACCTATTAGTTCTCTTAAAACCATTAATGAAACTGATAAGTAATAATTGAAATATTTATTACGGATTTAGTTATAATAGTATTCCATTGCAGTGTATCGCTTGATACCTACGAACTGTATTGGCACTCTCACTACCTACTGCCGTCTGGTCTGCCGTACCTAAATATATCCCCAGACCATATCCCACAAACTTTCACCTTTCAAGAATGCGGATTTAAATTCCTTATTTTGCTACCGGAATTTATTCAAGATCTAACGCTCAAAGGCTTAATTTACCGTTTGTCTAATCTAGCGAGTTTTTCATTATTTGCAAACAAAAAAAGAACATCACTTGTGCATAAGTGCAAATCTCAGATGAAAATGTGTACTTATTAACCATGAAGTTCACTGCCCATAGTCAGTCATTACTTATCATTTATTCATAATGTAGCGAATAATGAAACAGAAGTTACATCATAGCTGGTGATATAACCTGAAATTAGGTAGGTGCCTAAGCAGAGGATTTTTGACGATAAAATAAATAATAACCAAAGAAAAACATTGTGAAATAACCATAGACGTAAATAATATAGACCCGGTCTAACGTACACGTAATATGTCCCCACTTCCACGGTGTCCAATCCAAAGTTCTGTCACCGAGCGTGCGTGACAATAAGCGTTTTAAAAAAAACTTTTTTCGAAACTGTTTCTCAGTATCTAAAAACTCGTCTCGTTATTGAAAAAATGTGACCCAGCTTTAGTGTCACGATATGAGTTTAACTTTGGATTGGACACCAATGAAGTGGGGAAACATGACATGTATCTACGTTAGGCCGGGTCCATACGAAGTATTATTTATGTCTATGGAAATACTTAACTAAGACAGACAACCGAGTACGTAGAAAAGTCCAAGTATTATAGATACATACAAACAGGTGTAAGTAATTTAAAACATTTATATATGTATAGATAGACCTATTTCCATAATTTTCATTAAAAAGGCACGTTTACTCCAAACGCGTATTGTTCTGAACAGCTGGCAAAACAAATGACTTTTTCACTCCTATTCGAAAAGAAGTGTTTTGTTCCCCGTTTAGAGGGAGCAAAATGCGATTTTGCTCCCTCTTCGCTTTTTTTTAATTTTTTTTCATTTCTGCCCCGCTAACAGGGAGCAAAATACGTCTTATCAGTGCGTTCACGGAGCTGCGGAGACTGTAAAAAGTTGCATTCAAAAGTCGCGTCTTTTTCGTATTTAGAATTTTATATATCGGCATTTTACATAAATACTTTATTACACATACTAAAATTCCATAAATTCATAGATATATACTTACTTTTGATAAATTATTTTCTATTTTTTCTTTTCAATTTGGCTGAATGGTGCAGGCCAATGCCGTAGCATTCTTCGTAAACTCGTCGTCGTGATCGAATTAAAAAAAAAACTCGAACCCGCGAATTTCGTGAGCGCTCATTTCCTTGCCGTATTATTTTACACTTAATTTCCAAAATAAAACGTACCTTATGTAGTGTTGTGAATTATTTCGTAGAAAATGAATTAAATCAAAAAGTGATTTAAGTGATGCAATGTATTGGGTTCAACACCTCTGAGAATTCCAAAGGAATATTATGTAGGTAAGTTGGTAATATGAATTGCACTGCCCTTTTTTCATTTTATCGCAAATGTATTAAAAAACTTTGTGTGATACAGTATGTGCGAAATAGTCATAAAATGTACTTTATTTCACATTTGTTAAATTTACCTATTATATGAACGCAACGCGTGCGAGCATGACAGAATATAAATACAATATAGTTACTGATTCTTCAATATGAAAGCCATTTTCGCCTTCTATCTATGAATTTATGATAAGCGCGCGAAACACACGTTCTTTTTAACCTTGTTTGTTTCTAAATGTATTATTTTTTTGTTTATTTAATTTAAAGACAATAATGAACGAATGATCTAATGATTTTCTCATAGGAGGGGTGAAAAGCAGAGTGTACAACACGGTAGCAAACTTATTTATGCCTTGGGTGACAAAGCTTACGCTCGGGATTCTATTCTGGAATCTTTCGCGTCGCTCTGGATTCAATCCGTCACCCGCGGTAAAATATTCCTTTTTGCTCCCTAGTCATACAATCTACTATTTACGTTCTATGTCTGAAACTACTACTACGAGTACTACGACAGTAGGTACTAACAAAGTAGTAATCAAGCGGGTAGGCGTTTGAAGTCTTTATTAATAAAATTAAAAATAAATATAATAAAATTAGTTCATATCAGTCCATATTAAAAAATATTTATTTACCCTCTTTTAATTGCAGTGCTGAGAGTAATCGCGCGAATTTGCCACTAGAGGCGCTTGTTCGCATGAGGCCCAATAACATTCACTGGTTTTGGCAGGCTTCATAACATAAATTATAATTATTTACTTTAATTTACTACTATTACTTACTTTATTTTTAATTTAAAGTGATCTCCTTCGTGAAATTATCGCATATTATTTGCGATTTGGCGATGAAAGTGAATGCTTTGAAACAAAAAAAATCGGAACCAAAAAGAAACTGCACAACATTGCGGCATAGCTACTCGATATGATGATTGTTATTTATAATTAATAAACTTAATGAGATTCAAGATTTAAAACTTAGTTTCGGCGCCGATCTTATAGTCGCCTTTGACAGCTATACCTCTGGACCTTAGTCAACAGTGGCGCCAACTGGTGAGCAAAAATACGACGTTTTCCTCAAGGCTCGTTGCCCTTTCTGTCACTCATCACCAAAATTTCACCCGAAGCTTCTTTTGTTATAAGATTGGATAAAAAGACATACAAATTTTTACGCCCCTTACCCCCGCGCACCTGGCCCAAATTTAATTTCAGACAAAGGTAGTTCCAGTAATTAGTTACTACTTCCATGGTTGGATGTATTTTGAACGGAACCGGAAAGAAATTAAAGCGGGATTTTGATGAATGAAGCGGGAATGATAATTGAAAAAAAATACTTACATCTTAATATGTTTTGTAAAAACAGTTCTCTTAAACTTCCTTGTCTTGTCCTTTCTCAAACAACAATAATTGTTCCTACGCACAGTGGCCTGTGCATGCGTTAGCTTAGGTACAGGCTCGTATTGCAACGTGTTTACCAAATTCTTGGGTTGTTGGGAGTAGACGTAGCTCATGTTAATCACTTCTTTAACCTCGTCTTCTTTGTTTTGCTATAGTTTTTTTTCAGCGACAAAAACACGGTAAGGGGTCTTATAACTTTTGTTAATAAGACCGAATTAAAATGAATAAAATATAATTCAACAACCAGATTTAATAATGTCGTTTTACCAACTAGTAGGTATAAAAAAAGTTTTTTGTTAATTCACTTCCGTCGTACTTTTTTTTCACGGCATGAATCTATTCTGTGCTACTAGTTTTAATTACACTTTATGATTTTGATACTCTTTCTAATGTAAGAATAAACGCGAACAGTTGAATTCAAATATGCGTGTATCTCTGCTTAAACTCGAATTATGAATGACGCAAACTGCAGAAACCGCTCGGCGGAACCACAGGGCGGAACTGGGAGATGACTGGGAGTAATAGCAGTTGCTAATCCCTCCTAGTACTCTCGAACACGGCTGATGCAATATAACATTCCGTTCTTTCTACGACTTGTTATAACTATCCAAAGCAAAACCAAATATTTATCAAATTAAATATAACATTGTCTTTTTTTCATTACTTGAAATAGTATTTTATTATTTAGTATTTTATTATTTAAATAGTATTTTATTGAAAAGAAAATATATTATCTGAAGTAAGATTACAAAAGCTGAGTCTGCGTAGAAAGGAAAACGGTAAAAAAAAAAGCCACGTTTAAATAGAAACTATATGCGCTAGTGTTCGATAAATTCATAATAACACACCGTAAAAAGATCCTTATCAACACAGTTTCCGTATCATATTTACAAAATTTGCTTAATAATTAATAAGTGAAAAAATGTAATATAGTGAAAATTGGGTCAATAGTACTTTTGGTTTGATGTGGTGACGTCAAAAATGGTGACGCAAACTACGCAATTTGTCTAGTCTATCTCTTTTTAACACGACCACCGTCTGTTACCTTTTCACGCTTAAACCGCTGGACCGATTTGGATGAAAGCTCGCACGTCTTGAAGGCTAATGATGCAATTTGTGCAAAAAATGTTTCAAGATTAAACGGATTTTCGACCGACGGAAAAACGGAGGAGGTTCTCAATTGGACGCGTATATATATATATATATACTAGTTTCTGCCCGCGACTACGCCCGCGTGGAATTCGGTTATCGCGTTCCCGCTGGAACTATGCGTTTTTCCGGGATAAAAAGTAGCCTATGTCCTTTCTCGGGACCCCAACTATCTCCATGCCAAATTTCATCTCAATCGGCCCAGCGGTTGAAGCGTGAAGAGGTAACATACAGACAGACAGACAGACAGACAGAGTTACTTTCGCATTTATAATATTAAGTATAGATAGATTATTGTATGACCCCACATAATTTCGTCAATTGTTAACCGATTTCGATGATTCTTTTTTTATTTGAAATGTGGTACTTCCAAGGTGGTCCCATTTTAATTTGGTTCAGTTTTGATGATGGGATCCATGAAAAAATGAGGGAATTCCTCAAGTGAACTGACTCAAAGCTATGACAATCTTATAGGCCCGGTTCCTATATCCACGAAACGCCTCGTTTTGCCTACGGACGGTTGATTTTTGACATTTGTTCCATAGAGAATCTGTCAAATTTTAACCGTCCGTAGGCAAAACGAGGCGTTACGTGGATATAGGAACCGGCCCAGTGAACTTGCCACCGACTTCTCAGGCTGTCGGAGTTTTATTGAAGTAGTTTTTTATTTTTTATATTTACATCACAGCTGTACCCACTTATTGTAAATGAAGTATAACTAATGCAAGGGAATTTGTATGTACCTATAAATAGGAAAGTTGAAATAAATCTTCGTGTAATAATTTTCTGCGTTTAAGGCCCGGTTCCTATATCCAAACAACGCCTCGTTTTGCCTACGGACGGTTAAAATTTGACAGATTCTCTATGGACCAAATGTCAAAAATCAACCGTCCGTAGGCAAAACGAGGCGTTTCGTGGATATAGGAACCGGGCCTTAGATGATGTGGTTTAATTACAACTAGCTTCTTCCCGCTAATTCGCCCTATTTTGGCGGGACTGATATCTCGGCAGGACCTTACCGGAACGTCAAAATCTAAATTTTCGAGAAACCTCTTAGTTGAACTTGGCTTGATACGCTCCCGCGTGTCTTAAGATATTCAAATCCAGCCAGCACTGACCCTGTGTAAACCGAAATTATCAAGAACAGAAAAGACGTCGTTCGGGCCTGAGGTTCGCGGTCATTATTCTGGCAACTCTCATCTCAAGCTGTAATTTGTGGTAGCAAAAGGGTGCGTTCCGAATAGCGCTCAAAGCGCTCATAGCGTTCACAACGCTCATAAGTGTCCCGAATTGATTGTCACGCTCACGACCGTGTGAGCGCGTTTTTGATTCGGAATGATCATAAGCACGCTCACTGCGCCAACACTAGTAACTGACAATCTTTTTTTAAAATAGGGAATCATGTCCTGTCAAATGTATAGTCAAATGTCACTTTGACGTTTGCGCTCACAGCGCCCATGCCCCGCAGCGTGAGCACCGTGAGCGTCGATCGATGACGTCATCGATGACGTCATCAATTTCCTGAGCGTTGTGAGCACGCTCACAAAGTGTCCCGAAATACGCTATGAGCGCTTTGAGCGCTATTCGGAACGCACCCAAAGTTCCATGATAATGTCAAACTGAGCTGTCAATCTGTCAAGCCAATCTTTGTGCTGCGAGTGATTTCTGACATTGGGGAATTGTTATTTATATTAATATCATTGTATCTTAATTGCTTAGCTAATATTTCACTTCATCGCTTCATTATAAAATAATGCGTATTTTACGTGGTGCTTGGAAATTATATTCTACATAGATGTGCTTATGAAAACCTGAGGTGTTTCGCCGAATCTGCAAGTAGAGGTAAGCTACTATTCCCTCAGCTGTATCAAGATGTCGCTTGTTATGTTGATGTTATCGTCACATCGTTCTAGAACATATGTTCATTTTTAGTAACTTAGTAATATGATAATTCCGCAACTATATACTGGGTAAATCGAAAAAAGTAAACCATACAAAGTGACCTTGAATGAATATGTGCGGTGTAGTAGACCTTACATCCATATAAGGCCTTAAATATACAAATGTTTCGCTTTGCTTCCTTACTGCTCATGATGTGCTAGTATGTTGAGATTTCTGTACCATATATTTATTGGTGTAAGTACAAATATATTGTATTTTTATGGAAAACACAATAGAATAATTTTATATTGTATACAACTCATATTTGATCTGTCTTGTTTTTTGTATTTACCCCCTCTTTCTGAATTGTTGAACCATTATAGCAAATATGCCACTGTTATATTTGTCCATTTTGTAAACATATTCAAATTGAGTACTACATATACAGCTAGTTAAATCTTGTTAACAATTAATTAAACCACAACATTCCAGATTCCTAAAGATGTCCCTGATAGAAGGTGTGGGGGATGAAGTAATACAATTTGTTGCTGCATTAGTGCTGGTAGCTGTTGGGGCATTAGCGTGGTGGTCGACGAATGCGCGACCTGATCGGTATCGTACAGTGCTGGTGATGCGCTCGCGGGCACATCATCCTGTCACAGTTAGCATACGACCAAGTAAGCGTAAATATAATTGAAATGCAAAATACTATGATTGTCAATGTGCATGAACAGTACAGTAGTTAAATAAACTCCTTCTTGGCAGTCTTTCTTCTTTGTATACTAATAATGTAAATTTTAATACAAAAATGAGAATACTGCAAAAATGTACCATAGGAAATAATTTATGAAAATACTTAATCAAATGGTAATTATTACATCATTCCTTAAGTTAAAGTTAGGCTATTCTCATTCTTATGTTTTATTCTCATCCAGACAAAAAGTAATAACATAACCATTGCAAAGGGATTGTGAAACATGTTTTTCATTATTTTTTCTAGGGCCATCAACTGTTCTCATGAGCACAGTGGCCACTGTTTCCACACAAGGACCATCTTCAGAGTCAAATGGTAAATATTCTTATTTATAATTAAGGTGCAACCACCACCATCACCACTGCACCCTATTTACGTCCCACTGCTGGGCCAGGCCTCCTCTCATCATGAGATGGTTTGAAAAATTAGTATTAGTTAGCATCACCATTGTATGCCCGGAATGGGTAGCTGTTGTAACTTAATAAAACTGCCTGTAACATCTGCATTTTGTAACACAGTTATACAATAAAGAAATTCTACTTCCCTTTATTTTATTAATATTTTATTAACTTTCAAGGTACAATGGCAGATACTCCACAAGAGTCTCGAGTGATCCCTCTGCAGGAGATGGATAGTATTGTGGATGCAGATATGGCCATGATGGATAATAATCGATTGCATTTCTACAGAAGGATTGATGGTATGATTATTTCATTATGAATATATTCAATACTAGCGAACCACACCAGCTTCACATAAAAAAATACACCAAAACAAAACATACTTCATGATCATGAACCTCTCTATCTATTAGTGAAACCGCGTGAAAATCTTTTCAGTACTTTTTAAGTTTAGTTTGTCCTATTTTCATGTCAAATTGTTGTGGCTTTTTGTCTGGAGATGACTTTAGGCTTAGTTTATGTTTGTAGCAAAAATCATATATCTCTCATGTCATTCCCCAAGAAACCTACATGCCAAATTTCAGCTTCCTACAACCAACAAAATTTTGTCTGTGTGTTGTCTGTCAGTTACTCATTCAGATTCAGATTCAGATAATGAAAGAGTTTTATAAATATTGATGACAGATTTATCTCAGCAACTCGCACTGGACATGCGTGGGGACTACAGCAAAACCCTCTCTGTAAATAGGCTGTTGTGATATTTCAGCAAAACTGAATTCTATATTGCAATACCTTCATGAGTTAAAATGTGCGTTTTAAGGTGTCCAGGTTGGCTGTGTATGACTTTCCACAAACTGGGGCTCTAAGCGAAGTCTCAAATAGGGATCTCGCTTTTCCCTATAGGATCGAACGAGTGAGCCATCCTATAGGGAAGAGCGGGATCCCTATTTAAAGACTTCGAATATAGGCCCTGTGTACATATAAGGTCTCTAATGGTACGTTTACATGTACGGCATTCAAAACCAACAACAGGCTGTTTTTGAACGCGCTCGTGAATGTGCACGTGAACACCGTCGATCGGTCGGCTGTCGATTTCCTATCGGTTGTTCGGCAAAGATCATTGTATGTTTACATGCACGGCGTTCAAAACGACATTCAACGGGCACGTTCACGAGCTCGGGCACGCGCGTATAAATAGCTTAAGGTTGGGTTGTTCAGTCAATCAATCAATCATATATTTATTGCTAGAATCTGGGTATATACAAAAGGTGTTGAGTTATTGGGAGATCGCCACAATCAGCCAGTTTCCAGCATGCAATATAGTAGATCTTAGGGCTAGTGACAGTCGGTTCAGTCGTGTGACGTGGCGTTTACAGCGCCGCACGCGCCGCCGGCGGGCGAGGCGGCGGCGGAGCCGGAGGGCGCGGCCGCGGAACAGATCCAGGAGATGGACAGCATCGTCAGCGCCATGGAGGCGGACGTGGCCGCCGGCTGCGACTTCTTCACACGTACTAACGGTCAGTGCCTAAGCCTGGGTTGATTTAAACCGTCCGTTAACTAAGCAGCGCTAAATACTTTACGGTGGGACAAAATGATTTTGATGATGCGGCCATATTTAACGACCAGGAGTCCGTCAACTATGCTTGAATCAACCCACCCGAGATACAAAGTGAACCTTCAAGCTGAGCGTTTGGCGCGCCTGGCTAGCGGATAACATTCTAGGTAGGTTTCTTTTAACGAAGTGGCCTATGCTGTTAGCCGGACTCTCTAGCTAGGAAATTAATTAGGATGCTTGCATTGCATCGATTGCAATGCGGGTTTCCTGAAAAAAATGCTCGCCAGATCATTTCTATCTCACTCAATAGTACAGTTTTTTTTAAAGATCTTGTTTTTAATATATTGGTGTAGAATAGGTATGTACTATTCTCACAAAATAATTTAGTGTTTTAATTTTGAGTTTAATTCTTTTCATATAATTTTGATTATAAATATGTAAGTTTCTGTTGTATCAACTAATACGGATTTTTCTTTAATTAAACCTAACATTCTATACATTTTGCCGGCTCGGTGGCGTCATCTGATGGCCTAATGGCTTATCATTTCTACGTCAACTTCTGGATAGTTGCTTTTTTGATCATCCACAATAACCTATTTACGTCCCACGGCTGGGCACAGCCTCTCATCACGAGAGGGTTTGGTCTGTAGTCCTCACGCTGGCCCAGTGCGGATTGGGGAATTTTAAATCATAATATCCATTAATCACAGTATCCTTTCCAGAGCCAAACGCAGCGTCCGCGACTGACAAACGTGCCAATAAGAGGGACGACGAATCGGACGTGAATAATGTAAACATACCGAGCGAGGGCGGCGACGCGAGCGCCCCCGGCCCCGTGTCCACCAGGAAGATACTTATCAAGTTAAAGTACCTGAACGACACGTTAAAAGAAGTAGAAGGCAGCCTCGATGAACTACTCAAAGATTTCAAGTGGTGAGTAATTGTTTATATTGGAACTAGCTTTTCCCCGCAACTTCGTATGCGCAGAAATATTAAAAAGTAAAATCCCGATTTTTCCCGTTCCCGTGGGAATTTTGCAAAATCCTTTCTTAGCGGATGCCTACGTCATAACATCTACCTGCATGCCAAATTTCAGCCCGATCCGTCCAGTAGTTTGGGCTGTGCGTTGATAGATCACTATGTCAGTCAGTCAGTCACCTTTGAGTTTTATATATTTAGATTTACGTAATCACATTGTTGTCGTATGATGTTTGTGGTTTAATGTTGTTTTGACCTATGAACTATCTACGAAGTAAATCTTGTGTCGTGACACATTGCGCAAATTAAAAAAAATGGAATACTTACCTACTAGTTTCGTGTGGCATTTATGAAGTAAGGAAAACATTCCCGAGTTTTGGAGACACTTTTCAAGTCCAATCATGGACAAGGCATCTGTAATAATAAAAGTTTGAGTGTCCATCACCGGATTCTTGTCCATGCCTTTACCATTTACCTTATACCATTTTTTCCTGTGGTTGATATAAAATATTCAAAAACTTCATACTTGTGTACATGTAATTGTAATGTGTCAGAATTTACCTCATAACGAACGACCGACTGCTGTCTATGGCGACACATTGCTTCCTAGTACATTTGAATTCGGTCATAGCGTTCCCGCGGGAACTATGCGTTTTTCCGGAGTAGTAGCTCATGTCGCCAGGATTATCTCCATACCATATAGATGGTATCCAAATCGATCCAGTGGTTTAAGCGTGAATATGTAACAGACATGCAGACAGAAAGACAGTCAGATAGAGTTACTTTGGCATTTATAATATAAGTATGGATATGGATGACGTGTGTTTTCTATTTCAGGCGGCACTTTTCCGTGGAGCTGACTGCGGAGTCGCGCGTGCGTCTCATATTCAACGGGCGCGTGCTCGACGAGGGCGCCACGCTGCGCGCGTGCGGGCTGCACGACCGCGCCGTCGTGCACTGCCTCGTGCAGCCCAAGCGGACACAGGTACCCGCCCCGTGTATGTCCGCCGGCGGAGTCGCGTGCGTCTCATATTCAACGGGCGCGTGCTCGACGAGGGCGCCACGCTGCGCGCGTGCGGGCTGCACGACCGCGCCGTCGTGCACTGCCTCGTGCAGCCCAAGCGGACACAGGTACCCGCCCCGTGTATGTCCGCCGGCGGAGTCGCGTGCGTCTCATATTCAACGGGCGCGTGCTCGACGAGGGCGCCACGCTG